>WHYT01013690.1:0-17585 GCA_009806455.1 Tetrax tetrax | reverse complement strand
ATTAAGTGGCAGTAGGGACCAACTTCGACCTTCTTTTCCACATAGGAAAAAAATGAATTCATGCTTTTCAAGTGTGAAAAGTAAAATGCCAAAAAAAAAAAAAAAAACCAAACCCCAAAAAACAACAAAAAAAAACCCCAAAAAAACCCAAGCAAACCAACCAACTCACCAAAAAGTGAGAAGTGAGAAGGCACCTTTAACAAGAAGCAACTGGACTTGGAACACTTCACCTTGCAAGGTAAGGTATAGCATCTTACCTTGCAAGACGTTACAATGTCTACTTCTGCCTGTAAAGGATCTACTTTTCATCCTCCAAAAAATACTATAAAGCTCCAAACACTCAAATCAAGTAAGTCAGAACTCCTCTAACCATGGAACTGACTTTAGCAACCATTTTGGGTACCTTTCATTTGTTTTCTACAGTTTGTGTGCAGCTTAGTAATGTTTACAAGTCTTCTACATCAACTTGTTTAAATCACATTTTCAGGGCTCCCAAAAGACTACTGCAGAACATACTGGTAGATAGGAAAGATGTTTCTGCTGCGTACCTTCACACAGCAGAAAGACAGACACACTTCTGGTGCATCTGAGAGATACATGCGGAAAACTGGAAAAAAAAAATCCTCAAGTAAAATACTTCCTCTTGAAGAAACACCAGATGACCAGATGCGTTTTGCCTTTCCACTTCACCCTCTAGAACTTGTGAATAGTTATAGTTGAAGTACAGCTGATCAAATCTAATAATGAAGCATTTAATGGTAGAGCCCTTGTTACCACCTACTTCTCAATGCTGTAAACACTTATTTATAGACTCATGAAGGATTCATAGAGATGACTATCAGATTTAACTGTTACTCACCATTTTGACCACCATAACTGTAGTATTACCATGCCATTTCACCACCTACTGACAATGCATGAACACCATACCTGACCTGCAGCGTGCGCTGGAAGACTTCTTTCAACAGAGGATGGACATGCTTGGGCCTCTAACTCCTACCTTGACAGCACTCTGGGAGAAAAAACCATGTTGTATTACTCTGATCACATTTGAAAACCAAAAAGACACTAGCTTTTTTCTGGCCAAGGACCAAGTACGGCTATACAAAGACAGTCCAGAGGCCCAGTCAGCAGTTTAAAATACACTTCTCTAGAGGGCTGTATGGGATACAAGCTAATAAGCTCTACCAGGGGGCACAGCAGGTTATCAGTGGAGAATGAGGCATGCAAGGTGCTCTAAGGGCATAGCAGTTCTGTAATTCACTTGTGAAATAGCAATTTGATCCCAGTCTGCAATGTAGAAGCGAAATTGCCTGTATGTGTTTATTTCTTGGGCATAGTCTAGGTAGCAAACCACAGAAAATTCAAGATATCAACCGAATTTGCTTCTGCATTTCACAACAACATTAATCTACATTTCATACTGCAGTTTCCCCTTCCTGCTGACCTGGCTTTGCAATCCGAGAAGGGGAGCAATTTAACATCCAATGTTTTAAAAAGGGAAGGAAAAAAAAAAAAAGCAAGCACCTTCAGAATCACTTTATATTACCTAGAGGAACACTGAGGTGCTCATTCATCTCAATGTGCAGACCATTTTTAGCTCAACTAAATTAAAAATACTGTAACAGAATTTTTGAGCAAAGACATTTCTCTGGAAAAGGTAAATTAAACATTCAAAAAATGGACTGCATGAGACACACATCAAATTATTGATCATTCAGAAGTGCCAGATGATTAAACATGGATTCAATACAAAATTGGAAAATGAGAGGAATCCTTTCCTCATCTCAGTAAGAGCTATTTCTGCTCCAGCTCATATGCACAACCTCAGCAGCTCTGAGCTGACAGAGTTCCTCCTTCTGTGCTACTGTGGATAAATTAAGACAGACAGTAAACAGAGAAAGACGCAGCTGGACAGAGGGAATATCCAAAGGAAGCTCTTCAGGAATTAACAACTTTAAAAAAACCCAAAACCAAAAAAAACTTCAGTCAAGAAGACTATGCCAAAATACCAACTGAGCCAACATGCTATACCCTCAAATTGCGTCCAACAGCAGAGAAACTAAAACACAAGTAACAGGACTGTATATGAGCTCCTGATCCAACTTACAGACACCTATGCCCAAAAGGATGACACTGTGCAGATGGTATTACCAAGAATGCCGTTTCAAAAGAACGGTTAAGTTACCAGAGTAAAAGAGAGGAATGCTGCAGTCCGTCTTCCATCACTGCAAATGGCTTAGCAGTATTCAGATTCACACATCCTCTAGCTGTTACCTATTTCAATTTGCAAAGCCAAGAGAAAAGTTAAAGTGATAACCTTTACTTGAAGGGCAATTATTTCCTGCACTTCTAATAATAAAAATGTCCTTTGCAGACAAAAAAAAAAAATTGTATCAATACTGTAAGTCAGGGCATGTGTTTATCAGATACTTTTTTTAATCTAAGAGACAGAGCACACCAACCAAAGGTCAATGTGGAATATAGAGAAGTGATCAGTCAGAACTCTACAGGCAACAGCTTTTCTGAGTTACTCCAGCAACTTACAATCCTCCGGTCTGATATTCTGCACAGCACAGCCTTTTACACTACTTTCACCTATTTGTCCACCTAGCTGAGAGATGTGTGGTTAGACTAGACGGTTATCTTTCAGACAGAGTGTCCAACCTGCAGGGAATGAGTTCAAGTTACAGAGGTAACCTACCCATTCCTTTAAGTCATTCTAAAGAGTATTCTTACTTTTAGGAAAACATGTATTAATTCTGATGTTGTTCTCAGTTTTCCCTTCACTGTGGCTCCAGGCCTTATCAACCTGAAGCAGAATAAAGCTGACAGGAAACCTCTTGGAGCTTTTGCCAGAAATCTGAATAGAAACAGATAAACTAAGCAGAGCATGGGCAGTTTTCTTCTGTTGGTGTTTGCCAAAAGCTCTCAGTGGCAGCATAGACAAACAAAATGTGCTTGTAAAGTCAAGAAAAAAAAAAATCACACTGATGGGTTTAAATACACTTGGAAAGCTAACAACAATTAAAAAAAAATATTCACAGAATTTGAAGTTGTTCAAAACAGAAATTGCTCTGAGTCCTTTCTTTTTCAAGGGAAGCTTCTGGTATGCCAATATACAAAAAGAATTTTAAAGTCTTGATTCTGGCTGGTAAAAAACTGTGAATTGTTGTAGTAGTAACATCATATAGTACATGCATGACAGTACATGGTAGACAAAGCTATCCAGAACCCCTGTTCTGAGAATCACTGAACCTAAAGGACAAGAACCAACAGCAAAAAGATCAAATAGGACTGACTACATAGTGTGAATGTATAGAATAGCTCTAAGAATAAATAGCTCTGAGTGATTTATTTTTTTTAATGGCTGGAAAGGACTGAACACAAAGAAACATGTACCAGAAATGGACACAAGAGCTCCATAAGAAGAGGTAAGGCAAAAAACAGGGAGAAGAGGGAGGAATAAAAAGAAAAAACAACAAAATAGATAGGACAGGCTCAAAAATAATTTGAATCAGATGAGGAAGATTTGAAGCTATTGTAGAACTTGCCTGAGGAAGTGGAAATTCAAAACGAGAAGATAGATGCATTCTGAATAGCTCACTGGGGATGTCAGTAGCTCTAGAAGTAAACACAAAAAAACTACAGAAAAAAAAAATTAAAAAATCAAAAGACTAGTAAAATTTCTAATCTCAGTAATAGGACCCAAACCATACAAATGCTCAGCTGCACACAGGCTTCCTGAGTGTGATATAAGGTGCCTTGTGACATCTACAGAAAACCAGCCTCCAAACACATTATGTGTAACTGTGTTATGAAGTACACAAATGACATGCGAGAGGCTGACAGTAAAACAAGTGGAGTTAAAATGAATTCAAGGTGTTGTCTTCCCTTCTATAAAACTGATATTGCCACCTTCAATCTGTTCTTCACAAATTAAATTTCATACCAGCATACAGAATAAGAAAAGGATCCAGATACACAGCATGTTACTGTTGCAGTGCATCCTCAGGAACAGTAAGATAGCTCTATTCAAAATCATTCACCAAACCAAGAGCAAACTGTGGGAGGGCAAAAAGGAGACAAGTAATTAGCTGGTATGACTTCCAATAACAACAAAAGACTCCAGTGATTACAACTGCAATTAAGAACATCTCACCAGCATCATCTTCCTGATTCACGTTACCCACGCCTTATCTAACTGAATGGTATGGTGAGGACACTTAATGTACAGATGTACATAAGAGAGACCAACTGTGATGATAATATACTGTTAACATCAAGATTTTTCTTCACAGTAACAGAAGTGAAAGAAACACAAGACCGGATAAAAATAAGGTAGAATAGAACAGAGGAAAAGCTACTTCATCTAGCCTTACATTATTTTCTTTCTAAATCAAATTCATTTGCTGCGCTGCTGTGTACCCTGATACAGTTTGGAATTTAGAATACCTAAGGAAATCCAGGGCTGAATAACAGACAGTGTGATGCACTGCGGGATCTCATTTCTGTCACTCCTTCACTTCAACCTCACTCTCCCTTTTGCGGTTTCTAGTCACATACTTTCTTTCAAATTGACCTTGAATTTGACAGTCAACTCCAACACTACACTAGATTTACAAATATGATTAGGGTATAAGAACAGAATACATCAGAGAGGCCTTCCCCAACCAAATCAAATTAATCACGCTACAGAAAGCATATCCATGAACATAATTTCCAGTTTTGTGGCATTCAATAAATTAATCAACCCAAGTCCATACGTATAGTGAAAAAGAGACAGCTCCCTCTACTGGGGGAGACAATGCAGCTCCTCCTGGCCTTCCTCCATTCCACTGAACAGACTTGCGCGTATTTAATTCTCCAAGATTTTTTTTTTTTTTCCATCCAGTCCACAAGATGGTATCAAGTTGCTTAGATCACTCTGCAATTTCAGGAATTGGCCTACCAGAACTAAATTACTGTAGTTTCTACATTTAAAAGTACAGGAACCCGATGAAGTAATATCTTATCTCTAGGTGAAACCCTGAAAACCCACTGAAATACCTTACATCAGTATCCACTGTTAGCCCCGGTTTAGGAATAGACAGAGTTCAGCAGTGTTATACGTGATACACATTTAATATCTGTCTTTTCTTACTGCTACTCAAATAAACTCTTTCTTGCACAGCCCTGTCTCAAGAGATAGCCCTTACCTTGTTTAAAGGTAGGGCTGCAGCTTTCCACCTGCATGAGGCTTCACCGCAACGGCAGCTGCATGCAATTGCTGGCACGCAGAACAAAGAGTGATGAAATATCAGAGCACAGGCAGACAGCAAGATGATGGCGTGAGTGAAAGGCAATGATCTGTATTTCAAGTGCTTGTATTAGGAACTTCTAGCAAAACTACAATCTTTTTCCTTTCTCAGTCATCTCAACTGAAACACAAGGCTAGAAGTAACTTTTCATTCACGCAGCATTAGTGCTTTTATTTCTGTAGATCTCAAAACAGTCACAAAAGTGGGCAAGAATTGTCTGGTCAGCCTGTAACAACTCAGCCTGCACCAATTCCCATCAAAGGTACCGACAGGTCAACAGGCAAACTGCAAATCTGTGAGCTCTTGAATCAGAAAGTTCTTCTTAGCTTTGCTACAAGTTTCCACAGCAAACTTCCGCAGAATAAAAACACACCACGTCCAAGCTCTTTGCCTCTAAAGGCAGAAGTTACTGATGCTGCTTCTTTGGAGGTAACAGTAAAAACTGCCACTGAGGAGAAAGCGTGCTACCTGGAGATCTGTTCAAGCTCTTCATTTAGACTACATGGGACTAAGACTCACGACCTGGGCACACCATGCTTAGAGGTAGCAGGCACTCACTGGTCATACAACTAAGTGACTCCTCCAACACATCATGCATTTCTTTCCTTTTCACAAGATCACTTCTGTGAGTTGAAGAAGCAGCAAAACTATTTTTTTCATTGCCTTGACTTTCACCATCCAACAGTTTCTTTAATTACCTGTCATTACCTACCATCATTCCTGTCCTTGAACTTCCTACAAATATCAGACAAGACTTGTTCAACCCTTGACAGTGTAAAAAATTTTTGGAGCTTTTTTAGGTCGAGATGTTTAATGGCAGAAAAAGGGATGGAGAAAAGCCATATAATAGAATCATAGAATCATAGATAATCATAGATAATACTTTTAAAAACAGAGAGATCACACTCTCAAAGCAACCTTTATACCATTTAAAATCTACATCGAAAATTACCTAGTGGAAAACTTGCTACTCTGTTTAAAAATATTTTTTCAAATTAATTTGATGAACAGCAACCAAAGCATATCTATACCTACGTGCCCTCAAAACATACCTTCTTACTACCAATTATTTTCTGTCAGCAGACACATTTCTACCTTCTGAAAACACCAATAATTACATCTTCTCATTAAAAAATAAACACTTGAGATTATTGCAAAATTACTCACAAATGGAGTAATTGGGAGAGAGCTAAAAAAGCCTCCATTTGACAGCTGGTAACCTATAAGAAACAGATCTCTACTAAAGCCAAGAGACAGACACAGATGCTCTGATAAAAATTAAAGAGCACTATGGATCCAACTTATGGACAGGCTCTTCACAAGCACTCTTAATTCACAAATTGCCATAGAATGACTACAGTCCTGGAGACATTCAGGAAACCTCCTCCTCATCACTGGTAAGGACAGGCAAGAACAAAAAACTCCTCTTCTAACCCCTTCATTCCACAACATTCAAGTTGTAACTAGAGAAGAGGAAAGCAAAGCAGAAGAAAAAACAGGACACCTAAACCAACCCCATCCCTGAGTGACAAGGACAAAAAGCAGTGAAACAGGAAACAGGATGTCTTTTAACAACAGATTGTCAACAGAAGAGCAGCTTGGTCTAGACTAGTGCAGAGGAGGCCTTCCATGCTCTACCTGCTCCATGGCCTAACAGACTTTGGCCCTGCAGGTCTTTTAATTCATGAGATTTTATCAACATGGCTCTAGTCCAGGAGCAGCTCAGGTCAACCATGACTGAAATTCATGTGGCTTTCAGGCAGCCTTCAGTTGTAGTTGTACTGCCATGAGTTTCAATGAGTGGGAGAGGTTTGTGTGTAGAGCTGATAAGGACTAAAGACATCCTTTAAAAAGGATGGCTCTTCACTGTGTAATAAACCTTGCTCCTCTGCATGCCTTGTCCTCACAAGCTCCCTCTGCGAGAGACCCAAAGGTGTCTGTTATTTTCTAATACAGAATTCCAGAGGAGTATAAAACATAGGCAGACAACGCAATCCACTGCAACACAAAGCAGCCATTCTCACTAAAAAAACCAAACAAAAGCGCTCGCATATTTACTCAGAATGGAAACAAGCATCTTCTCATGCTTTGGAGACAGTAGGAGACCTTCTTAAACAGTGTCTGGAGAGCCCTATCCAAAGTGGTATTCCATGTAAAAGCTCTTGAGAAACAAGAGTATCATCCTACACTATCTAGATGAAGTTATCATTGACTTAAAAGTTATATAAGGAGAAACAGAATATACATAAATTATAGACAGGTATGTTCTTATTTAAAGGAAATGAAGGTAAACTGGCTATCTTTTTATTTGCATTAATACTGACAGAAACCAACTGCTAGGAATTGCTGGGAAAACAGCACTCAACCTTTCTCACTCAACATCAGCAAAACTGCAAAACACTCTGTGTGCCAGTGAATGATTTTGCATTGTGGAGACAGCCAGTGCCTGCACTGCAGACAACCCTTGGTTGACCTCATCTGTTCCTGGAGCACAGGCCTTGCTGTCAAAGCCGAACCCCAGCATTATTGTTCTCTGCATCTCCTTAACAGCCAGTTCTTTGCTCTTGGAACTCACTGCCCACGCAGGCCAGGAGGGTTCGCCTGCAAAGTGTTACAGGTCCCCATTGGATAAGTGTCTCACAGTTCCCACTATGTTTGTTCTCTGCACAGGTTCTCTACTGTCTCCTTACTGAAGCAAACTGCAAACACACTGTTCCCCTTCAGCCTGACACCCACAACTGTGCTGCCACAGATGATCACTACTGTAGACAGCACGTGTAGCTTCTGTACTCAGTGGTGAATACAGAAAGTCCGTGATGGTATTGCCATTGCTGCTTTGGGTGCTCCATGAGGGAGCAACTTCTATTTGGAGAGTTGTGCTGGATGACAGCAATGACTGTTAACCCGACTTAACAGATTCTGCTTCTCTAGAACTAAGTACCATTTTCATGGTTGTTCAGGTAAAAGGAGTTTCACAGCTCTTGATCTTTGCAGGCAGGAAAGAAGGAAAATGATAGGCTAAACATTTTTGGGGTGTTTAGCCTTCTCCAAAGCAGATTAGACATCAGTAACCTTCGATTAAAAGATTCAATCCCACTAAATGGAGAATTTTTACAGTTTCTCATTATGATAACTGACACAAAGCACCACACTACAATGTTTCTGAGAGCTCTCTTGACTTTTGCTCTTTTATTTTTGTGGAAAAGTAAGATCAGGACAAAGAATTCAAAAGGAAAAATCAAAAAGTAAAGAAACTAATTCAGCAGGTGGAAAGCCTAACACCCAACCCCTGCTCCCTACCTTTCCCCCAAAATAATCCCAGATTAGACTAGCAAAATAGGATCTCATCAGATGCAGGTGTTCTTCCTTTTTCTCCCTGGCACAGAAGCACCAAGTATTTGGACTGCCCCTGTAGAAAATGGCACCCAGAAAAGATACTTATTTCATATGCATGAGACAAATATGCACCTCCACTGAGACCAAGACACACATCTGAAAAAGAATCTTGTTTACTCCCAACCACAGACAAGTCAGTAATTTAATTCTTTTAACTTCTGTGAGACTGCTTTACATTGGGGAAACAAGGTTGTGCAGTATAATGAACTTGCTAGAAGAAAATTAAACAGCAACAACTCACTCCTTGTATGACCATCTCTAAATTAAAAATCTTTCGCATACCAAAGTCAACTATACATATGCCCTCTCTGCAAACTACCAGTAAGTCATACAGTTTACAGGCAAGACCAGGTTATACTGAAAAACCATCAGCTTCCAAGAAGGACAGACTGCCTTATCCACGCTTGAATTCAATTGTGATAGGACCTCCATTTCTCTACTGCTTGTCACTCAAGCATTTTACCAACATTGCTATTTGCCTGCCCAGCCTGTATAAGTCTGTATACATTACTTCTGTATTTTCCTCAAAGATTTACCACCTGCAGAAACAGAGTGCCCTCTAGCTCCAGCCAAACTCAAGAGAATTTTCCTAAGAATATGTTTCCTTAAAGACCAGCACTTCAGAGACAAAGGCGTGAGCAAAAGCATCCTGTTACCCGTACTCTTACCTGTCCTGGGGTCAAACAGCTGGTTGGCCTCCAAGTCTGTGAAAGTGCTGAAGCAAATGGGGCATTTAAAAGAAGCGCGATTGGTGGAGTCTCTTTCATCTGTCTCAATCCTCCTCCTCATGTGGTCCAGCTTGTACTTCACTACATTAACCAGAAGGCGGTAGTTGATGAAGTAGTAGTTATGACGGGTGGTTTTGCCATCTGGAGCTGTCTCTACCCTCATCCTGCATTTGATGAACTTGTCACCCTTGAGGGTGTTGAGGACAGCCCGCAACTGCTTCCTATCGAACTTCAGGAGCTCTAACATGTCCTCTTCCTTCACGCAGGGGTTCCTGATGAGAATGTCCAGAGCCAAAGCATGTTCAATGCCATAAAAGCCACGCACCACGTATTTGGCAAGGCGTTTGAGAGCTGCTGGGACCTCAGTGAGGACGTCTGGGTCAGTCATAGCAGGTTCAGATCTTGAGCTTCATGTATACTGCAATGAAAAAAGGCAGATGAATTCTTAGCTAGGCTTCTGACTTCAGAAGTTTTTTATTTATCTCACTTAGAGCTAAGAAAAGAATAAGGTGTTTTCCATTTCTCTTTCCCAAGCTCTACATTGTCTCTTTAGGTGTTAATAATGCCAGTGGTACAGAAGTAGAATTAGGAAATGGCCTTAGAAGCCCATGGATAATATACCACGATAAATCAATTAAAAATCAAGACTTAGTGAACATGAAGAGATGTTGTGTGTAAAAAAAAAAAATAAAATAAAAGTATTCAATTAAGTATCCTTTGAGCTACTTATTACAATTTACCATGCTGTCTGTGACAAGACAATAATATCTAAAGAAATACTATATTTTTACTTCATTTTTCTTCACTTTAACATCAAATGGCACAAATGATCATGACAATTACATGTTTCTGTGACATACATAGGGACCATATATAAGATCATATCATGCAAGGAACTCCTCATAGTGTCACCTCTGCCACAGACATAACCAAAAATCAAAACCCAGCAGACAACTAACAGCAGGGACTTTTCTGAAGCAAAGTTTTGTCCAGTGGATAGAAAAAAGGAAGCAATTCCATAAGGCACAGAGCAAAGGCTTACTGTCATTTCACAACTGCTTGTTAGATTCCCCCTCCACTCTTTCAAGTATGTACATCCGCAGGCAATAAGAAAATTCACTTCCACTCATAATGTACTTGGATTTTCAGGTATGAGAGGTTCAGAATAAGCATGAAGTATTATAGGTGCTTTTTAAATACCCATTCAGGGGGTTGTACTTCCAATTAGGGTCAAATAAAACTTTGAATAGTCTTTTTCAATATGAGGCTTCCATACTAGTTTAGGATATGAATAATCATTTCTAAAGCAAAAAGTTCCTTCAGCTGAAGAAAAAACCTACACCTTAATTTGCTTGTTAGTCATTGCTAAATAATTTTTATCTGTGAACTAATATCATAAACAGTAAAACTCTGCCAATCTCCATTAGGTGTTTCACATGCTGTATACGTACCTCCTCAGCATTCAAGTCTCAAATAAAGCAAAGAGGAGAGTGACAGCGGAAGAAAGGATCTGGATGGGTATCCTATTTTCTCCATCGCTATCATAAAACCTGTAATGTCCTTTTTGACAAATACCATTACAGAACTTTTCTGTACTCCTCACACTAAGATATCCCCCTGAAATCACCAAGCTCTACGTGTAACGAAGCAGCTGATGACTCCCATCAGCTAAGACTACTCAAAAATCTGTGATCTTTTATCACAGTAGCCTGCTTGGATTTTTTTTTTTTTTTAAATGAGAAACACTGCCCTCTTAAAAAACTTTAAGCAACATTATCCATTGAAGTTTTAGTTCTCTCCAATCCCTACTCTCTTCTGCAACTGAGGAGCTATGTTCCTCTCAGGCGTCAGGGCCAGTGCAATTGCAAAGCAATTAGGCTGTGGATTGTGGAGTTTAACAGTAAGTAAAGACTGTCCCGTCTTTTCTGCCCTTTGGGTAAGAAAAAAAAAAAAAAATCTTCATTCTTTTCTTTTAAAATGCTTCCCTGCTTGAGCTTTTCTTTTTCTTTTAGGGCCAAATTGTACTCACAGTGCTCAAACTTAAACGAACTGAACAATATTTGTTGACTGCTGGTGTGCAGGCTGAGAATACCTTACAGAAAACAATGCTTGGACGTTCAGCTCCAGCTTTCCTTCAAGAAAATTAAATTAAAACATGTTTATCAGGGCATGAATTAGACATGAAACAAGTACTTCTACAGTCAGTTAGCTTTCTTTTGCATGCCAGATACACAATGATTTATCTCACACAAAGGACGGTTCTACAGAGCTTTGCATTAAAGGTAAAAGCATTAGCAGTAAAGGATGCCCCATCATGAGTTAGCCACACAGTATTTTTGAATCTCTAAGTCAGACCCAATCTCAGTACTGTCACAGGACACTCTCCTTGAAAATCAGTTTCATTCTGTTGGTAGTTTTACAGTCTTTCAGTCATTTAAAGGTAAATTTTACTTTTGACTGAATCCATAAGCAACATAGTGATACTACAAAACAATGTCAATGAAGAAACTGGCCAGAAGCCTTTATTTATTCAAATTGATTAAGTCTTCAGAGTTTAAGCATAGGATAACATTAATGTAAAAATCAATTGTAAATAAAACCTAGCCTCCCAGAAGAGATTTTAAAAGTCAAATTTTGAAAGTCAAAAGGGTTTTAAGTGCTGATCTGTAAAATAAACAAACTTGTCTCCTCACCAATTCACTGTTCCCTAAAAATTCCTTGTAGAAAAATTTGGTGATGCAACTTGCAGTGGGCACAGTGACCTTCAGAACATCAGTTGCCACAAAAAAAAAAAAAAAAAAAAAAAAGAGAAAAGTGGTTTTAAACAAGCACATTTCTCTCTGGATAACTCAGATAAGAGCTGTTGTAAAACATTTTCTCTGCAAGAATCTTACTGATAAGACAGCTGCAGATTTCCACAGCCGCTTTCAAAACAAGTTTAAGGTACAATTTCCCAAATAATGTCCTCAAACAGCATAAATGGAGACCTACAAGGGACCAATAAATAAAACCACCACTAAGAGTATATACTTTCCCCTTGGTTTTCAAGAATAGTTAGAAATTTAGTAATATTTCTTAGTGTTAATCACAAGAAAACATGTTTTTTCTCATCTAGTAGGACCAGGAGTTTTTACACAATTATTTCCTCTCTGCTGGAGATTTTTAGGAATGTCCAAATCTATGTCCTCAGGTAATAGTGGGCCTCCTGCACGTAACACTGGTTTTCTTCCAGGCATGGATATATGGAAATACAAGTATTCTGAAACACCACAAACCATTCCTTCCCATTTATTTTCACTTCAAAAAGTTGATTAACATGGATTAAATTCTAAATCCTGCAGAATACAGCCTTTGGGTGAAACAACCAACTGACTACTGTCAGGTTTAAGAAAGGAAAAAAAAAAAAGGAAGAAATAAAGCCTCTAATGAACACTTCTGCCAACAATGCTGCAATGCTGAAAACAACTAACTTAGCTCTAAAAATGAGCTTGGACACATGTTTAGCAAACACCAGTTTTTATATTACATTAAGGCCCAACGCCAAACTGACCAAAAGCAAGGGCTTGAACAAGATCCATATGGTTGGATGAAGGACCTATTTCCCAACATCATTCCTGATAACCATGTTCTCCTGTAAGCTACGTGATACAAAACAATGGCACAAGAGCGAGCGTATCCCACTGCCAGAACTCACCAGGCCAGAGTCTAACAAATAGTTTCTCTAGGAGAAGCTAACATCTGGCCCACAAATAATCCCAGGCTACAGCACATGAGCTGCAAACCCTTACTACCTTCCACTAGGCAAGAAAGGCAGTGATCCAGCTCACAAGTTGTGATCCAGTGCCACAAGAGTATCACCTTGAAATTCAAAAGCAGGGGACTTTACCACTGCACCCCTGAGTAGTGATTTCACCTTCCATCAACGCAGTAAGTCAAGACTGAATTAATTATGTGTGCAAAGACATATGATAACATCTCCTAACAAGGTTTTAATGGACGTGCATCTGTTTCATAATAATGTCTGTACTGACCTTAATAATGTATTAACATCAGGGGACACTGTCAGGGATAAAAAACAAAAGACAAACAATGGCCAAGATGCACCACTACACAGCAAGCGCCTACAGCACCAATAATAAAACACACTGGACAGAATGATATTCAGAAACATCCAAAAGAAAAATTTCAAAATTTAAACATGGGCTTTATTAAAAGAGAGAGCTGTTGGGGAACTGTTCTGGGTAATTACATGAATACAATTCAGTATTATGGGTACAGGAGGAAAGTAGATCTGTTCAAGTTATCACAGTAGGACAGCAACCCTAAATACATATTTGTTGGTTTTTTGTTTGGTTTTTTTTTTCAAAATTGCTCTAAATGTAAGAATAAACACTGTTATGGCTACAAAAGACAACACTGGGAAGAAAGACCTACAGTTACACGATACAATCAAATCTGCTGGGTGAAGAAACTCAGGGTACAGTCTGCAAAATGGAGATCGTACCTCAGGTTGAGTAAAATGCATGAGGCATAGGTCTTGAGTATAACTAGGGATGTCAGAAAGGAAATTGAGAGCAGAGCAAGCGACTGAAAAAAAACATTCAGTATAATGGAACCAAAGACCACAGAGAAGCCAGAAATTCAACTGAGCAAACATCTCCACAGGTCAGGACTTTCCTGATGCAACATCAAAGCAACTGAACTCTCCTTCTCTATATACAAAGATTTCAAGAATTCTTTTGCAAACTCAAACAGGAGTTGTGCTAAGGATGCTGGATCTGTTTTCCTTCCTGCTTTTCCTGACTAAAGCTGAGGGAGAAAAAAAAAAATTAAAAAAAAAAGAGTGCTGAAAAGGTGATACCTAGGAGCCACAATGTAGATGAAACTAGAACTAAAATTTTTGAAAACATAAGTCAGCCAGTGAATTAACCTGAATTTTTATCCAGTACTGCAAACGAACATAATCTTTTTTTAACACATAACATTGAGGCTTAATTAATTCCACTAGTAACTTTATCTCAAAAAATTTAATGAAGTCTCGCTGTTCATATATTCCACACGATAAACATCTTAAAAGTGGGATCTTGTAAAAGGAAGCAGACTGCTCTTCAGACTAATTTGGGTATACAAACCCTTTATAAGACCCCAGATCTCTTTGGGAGGAAAATTTGGGAGTTGCAGGGTTGGCTCGGAACCTAGCTCTATCAATACTGTTCACACTTGGAAAGGTGCATCTAGTTTAAATTGTTAGCACTCCTTTTCACCAAATCTTTGAGACCAGATTTGACCGATTTGTTTGGAAAACATTTCTGCAAGCTTCTGCCATAATATTTTTTTTTTTAAAAAAAGCCCAAAAAAACCCCCAGCTTTTCTTCAGGAAAAATCAAAATCAGATTATAAGAAGAGAGTCCCTCGTGTAAATGTACCAAGTACCACAGGCTCCCGGAAGCCAGTGTATACCATATTCCGCTCCAGTAGTCTCTTGCAAACACCATATCCTAGTTTTGTCATAAATAATAAATAAATATTCTCTAATAAATTTTAAAAGCCTGTCTTCTAGAAGATTATGAAGTTAAGCTGAGAGGAGCAATTCAGAATTAGTCCTGAGTACAGGGAAGGAAGGCACAAATTGCAGAACTACAGTGGCAAAATATGCCACCAAGATTTTACATGTCTGTACAGTGTAACCTCAGACACTACTCATCCTTTCCAGAAAATGGAAAATGGCACAGAACCTTCCATTTTCAAATCTGCTTTTTTTGCCTTTCTCTGTAGTGAGTGGATGATCTGTGCAATACATCCCTATTATCCAGAACTGGCTTTATCCCACACCAGCTACAAACCCTAAATCTTCTGGCATTTATCAAAAGCTTACTGAATTCCATTCCCTGGAAACTTCAGGAACACTGCTGCTCAGCCTTCCTCCTGCACTACATCTTGATGATAAATGATGTATTTTCATTGCAAGATCTGTCCTAAAGTATTAAAGGAGAAAAGAACAATCTGTTTTCACTCAAATCCTAACTTCTTGTTGGCATTCCATAAACTGAAACCAAGAGGCCACAGGTATCAAAGATGAAGTTGTGCTGCACCTGCATATAGAAAGGCTGAAGGGCCTGGCTGAAATTAGCACATTTTCACCTAATTTCACAAGCAAGAATATATGCAACCACACACGCCAAGGCCAGAAGGACTGACCATAAAGGGAGGGAGAGTGTAATTTGAGTCTTTTTTTTTTTTCCTCACCATTCTGTGCTAGTTTTGACAGTTGCCTATTCATGTAGCAAGGCGAATCAAGTAGACAAAAGGCGAAAAACAGAATACTTCAGAGGGAGGGCAAGGCGTAAAAGTTCAAGAACTGAATAATTTATGTTACTAGACTAAAGCCTACACAAAGCAGAGAGAAGAAAGCATGGCTAGGAGTGTAGGAGAGTGGGCCTTCCTGACATGGTGGCAAAGATGCTAAATGGACACAGTTGTAACATGAAGGCACTACAACATTTAACCATGGATATCAGAAACTCTTAGAACTTACACTTTGAATTGAACATATACTAGAAGAACAGCTGTTATTCTGGAGACATCTCAGCATTGGACCTCACATAATGAAGTTGGGAGGTTTGGGGGTTTTTTTTAAGGAAAAAAGTAAGAGTATTTCTCAGAAACATCAAGCCTAGGAAGTCATGATTACACTGGAGTACAGTGTGCTTAACCCCAGCATTCCTTGTTCAGTTTCTGACAGGAAGAAAGCAGTAATTGTTTTTCATATCATGGATTCAATGAGACATGGAACACCACACGTCTCATCACAATACATAATGTGAGTGGTATTGTCTGACCTTCAGGAATTCCAGAAGATAAGACAAATATTTATGAAAGTGTTAGGTTCAGAAAAGTTTCAGTGCATCAGGGTGTAGCAAATAAGTGTATACACTGTGGGTGTAAGCAATGAAGAAACAGAGAAACTAAATAACAAGATACCAAGTTAGCTTTAATTCATTGTTTAGAAGAACTCCTTAAAGCATCCTGCGTGCAAGAAAGCTGTAAATCATATCTTAAAGAAAATGAAAGGTAGGAATGAAACTCCCATCGTGCCTTATTGCTGCCAGAAGGGTACTTGCTCCTCCCCCAAACACATGGCTCTGCCCTTTCCCATACCAGTGCTGGCACTCACAAGACCATCCTGTGCATTATTTTTTTGCAATTTGCATCACTAAAAGGTAGAAAAATACCTTTCCCCCCCTCTTTTACTAGGTTTTTCAACGGCTTAATCAGCTAGTGGAAAAGACTGATGAGCAACAGAACCAGATGTGAGGGGATGCTAGTGCAGGGAAGAGATGAAAAAAGAAACTCCACCTTTTGTGGCTGAAAAATATTAAACCATTGATATTTCATGAAAATGTATCTTAACTGTGCACTGCTGAACACACTTTTCAGAATGTCGACTTTCCTTATTCAGAGCCAAATACAAGTTTGACAGTTGGGCCCATTTAACAACTTAGTGCCACTATGAGATGTGATGTTCATCTGCTTCTCAGGAAACCAGAAGAAAACTAATGCACAAAAAAAAGAAAACATCTCGCTGACCTGGAGAACTGGGTGGTTTCACTGTACTGGCCAATGGCAAATCACAGCACTTGGATGATCTTAACATGGAATGAGCTTAAAGAGGTCCCTTTTGACAACAGCAGGCTGTTGATGCAACACATCCAGCTCATTTCACCACATCCTAGATTTGTTACAGAATCCATTACTCCTCAGATTCCCGTAATCTTGCAGCTTCCTTCAAATTGCAAATGGCATAGATGTCCTAGACTACAGTAGCAGACTAACCTTTAAAGCCAAGAGAAGCAGAAAACCCTAAGGGCTTCCTATTCCCTACCCACTTTCATGTGTTGAGTTTTCAACATCCGATTGTGTAAGCTCCTGTGGGGCAGGAGACTCGAGGGGCTCAGCCGTATCGCCTAAAATAACAAACAAGAAAACCCCCACAAACACTACACTAGGAGAGGTAGATGGTGGCAGGGAGCCAAAGGCGAAGCAGGGCCCCAGGGCAGCGGCCGAGCCGGACAACGTGCTGGAAGCATGGACCCCTGCGGGCGCTGCCGGCGTGCCCGGCCCGTCACCAGTACCCAAAAAAAAACCTGAGGAGACGGCGCGC
>WHYT01013689.1:3715-58777 GCA_009806455.1 Tetrax tetrax | reverse complement strand
AGGTTATGCATAGTCAGGCCCTAATGGTATAGCTGAGAACAAGTAGTTCCCCGTAACTCTTATTTATGTGATTAGTTCACTGATTTTTATATTCTTCCTCCTATGGTAAGTGCTGCACAAATCTCACTAGATTAGGAAATGGTTCAGAAAAGAAAGCTGTGTTAGGACCTGTGAAACAGAAAAGGGATAGATGGTAGAAGGGGAATGGCATTTTATCTCGGCATAACTCTGTGACAGACAAAAAGGTGGTTTATTAATAGGGGTTTGGCAGACACACTATACCAACACTTAATGACTGCAAGAAGAAGCCCGAAGCAGGTGTCTAATTTCCTGCAGGCAGTATGTGCCTAATGGGTGACAGGTTAGTGCAGAGTCACGAGGCAACGGTCAAGTTTCCTAAATGTTTTCTTGGCAGTTCTGGGCAGCTGAGTAGGAGGAAGAGGTTTCTGCCACAGATGAAATACTGTGAAAATGTTCTGGACTAAGTATTAACCCAGCGCTTACTGCAGGACCCAGTTATTTAATTTTTGCACGGACTGGGCACTTTTCCTGTAGCCCGTAAGCAGGAAAGGACTGTCAGTGGGCCAGCCTGCGGGGATGGAGCCAGGTTTGGAAAGAAACGGGTTAAAGGTGAGAGTGAACTGGATTCAGGGGGTGAGGGATGACACATCCAGAGGGATGGGGGCACTGGCTCGTGGGAGAAAGTTTCCCTTCCACGGAGCACCCATATAAGATGTATGCAAGAG
This sequence comes from Tetrax tetrax, assembly GCA_009806455.1. Lineage (NCBI taxonomy): Eukaryota > Metazoa > Chordata > Aves > Otidiformes > Otididae > Tetrax > Tetrax tetrax. Next base: position 58,031 of record WHYT01013689.1, on the reverse strand, counting down.
CTGGGCTGCATCCAGCCCAGCAATGCTCTCCCTTAGCTTCTGGCCGGAGCGGAAGGGAGCCTTCAGCCTCCACTGAGGAGGGCTGCCAAAGGCCAGAGGCATCAACATTTAGCCCTTCCTCGCATGGCATTTGGGGAAGGACCCTCAATCCCAGCCACTCCTGGGATTCCCACAGGTTCCCTGGAGTTCCCTGCTCTTGCTTTTCAATGGACTCATTTCATCTCCACCCACACTAGAGGGAGCAAAATAGGATACTGCAGGTCTTTTTACAGCAGTTGCATTCAGTGGAAGGAGAGAGGCATCCCTACAGAAGGGCTCATTTCCTCAACTAAAACCAACAACAGTGTTGAGTACATCAATCCTCAAATCGTCTCCACCACCCCACTGCCTACAGAGGGAACTGTAAGCTCGCTTAGGCTTCGGCTAAGGTTGGGAAGATGTTGTTCACAGGATCTGCATCATATTTCCACATGGGAGAGGCAGTTCCTCACTTTAACCAGCTTCTGTCAGTTCACAGCTACTGAAAATTAGTGGCCTTATTGCTTGGTAACGCTGATGGTTTATTTTCTGCTTTGTAAAAGGCCTTTATAGATCCCCAGAGAAGCAGCCCTGAAACCAGGCCATTGGGAGGGCTGGAGCAGACAGACCCTCTGACCACTCGCTGGCCTCGTGGCAGCTGAGCAGCACGTTCCTCACCCTGCCATAAACGTCAATCAAACTTTTCAGCTCATCCTTCACTGCTTACATTAATGACATCTTACTCTTCATTATATTAATAAAACTGGTGACAAGCAGCAGCCAGGGAACGACTGACCACACAAATGTTAATATTTGGAAATCTTTAACTTTATCAAATTAGGGAGAATTGCACAAAAGAGAGATCCTGGCACAACTGTTTTGTTTTGTCCCCGTACAGCGTGTGGCAAAGTGGGCCACAATTAAAGCTTCTATGGTCTGCTAAAGGCCAGCAAACAGCGGTATAAAAGGTGAGTCTTAGTGCATGTTCTTTTACTTCGTAAACCCTGGGATAATTTAATTCTGATAAAAATGGCGGTCCTTCGACTGCTGTTCTGGAGAGATTTGCATTTGTTTTCACTTTCCCATGAGAGCTTTATGGAAGAAAAGTTGACTTTGTTTCATGGAGCTGCAACCCCTGATGGAAGCAGGTTTTGTACCTTAGGCAAGGTACAAAAGAACACTTCCTTTTGTACAAACTTTTGTACAAACTTTTGTTTGTTTTGTTTGTACAAAGTTTGTACAAAAGAACACAAGGTACAAAAGAACACTTCCTTCTTCTAAGGAAGAAGCTGCTAGAAGTTGCTTCCCCTTTGTCCAGTGGACTCGGTTAGGCCTGGGCCAGACCCGCTGCTGGCCAGGGCCAAGCTAATTGGTAGCAGAATGTTCCCAGAGAATGCCTCTGCGATAATATATTTAAGAAGGGGAAAAACAGGAAAAGAAAAAAGATGGGAAGAAGCTGAAGCAGGGGCAGAGAGGGGGAGGCATGAGCCTTGAGGGCCTTGTGGCCCTCACCCTCTGGTCTCGTGCCCAACTTGGCCCAGCCCGGCTGCAAATAGTGAGAGAGAGACTGTGTAGTTTGGTCCCGAGTGGGGCTAAATGATGACACCAAGACAGGTCAGAGGTCCATTTACAGAAAACAGGCTATATCTGAGTGCTCCATGTCATGCCATCTTAAGGTAGGTCAGATGGATCACACTCTAGCAATGCTACACTTCCTGTTGATAAGGAAGGGAATCCAGATGTCATCATCTTCGTTGCAGATGTCTAAGGTAAAAGGGGCAGCCCCAGGATCTGATCCCACTTAAGAAAGGTTGCCTTGAAGTTAGGGGGACTATTCTCTGTCCTTAAAGTCAGACAAGTGTATCTGGTCTGAATATAGGAGGGTTCTTATGTTAAACATCTTTGCATCGTATACCATGGGGACTCCAAATCTAAAGCTATCTCACTAAAGCTAACACTTACAAACCAAGCCAGGGACAGGAAATATTTCTACTCAACTGATGCCATTCAAAATAGAGCTTTGAATTCCTTGATTTCACTTCTGGGGAAAACCAACCCTATGTAGGTAACAGAAATAGCAGCCAGGATCACCCGCTGACAGAGGCGGATCTCTGATGATCTCAGTGGAGTCTGGGAGACGTTTGTGACACAGATCTTGAGAACTGTCTCTCCATATTGTTCTTAAGGTATGACTCCAGAAAACAGACAGCCCCAAGGCATTCCTGAGGGCAGCTGGTTGCTGCTGTACCAATCCAGCACCACTTCACCACCAGCCTAGCAGCAACGGCATCTTCAGGAGTGTCAAACAGACACTTGTAGTTCATGTTAGGAGTTGTTGCTCTGTTCTGGGGTCAGTCAGCCCCACGTGGAGCATTTACTGGTGACATAAGCTGCATTCTCTATAGTCAGAGATCTGTAAAGCTTCACCCATAGCATTGCACTGCCTGGAGAAAAAAAAACTGGATGACATTTAACAAAAGAAAGCAATTGATGCCAGGCCACTGAGCCTGGTTTAGCCAAAATACTGAGGGAAGTAGGAGAAGAGGCAGGGAAACTCTGTAAGTATGATATTGTTACATGGTGGAACAATTTCAAAACCAATCCAATTATCTTAGTGTTAATTAAAGCCCAGGTAAGCCCAAAGGATTATTAACATGTTTTAAAATATTCCTAAAGGCTTTTAAAGCTTTTAATATGAACAAATACTAAACTTGCTCCACAGGAATAATACACTCTTGCCCCATTGCATTCTGTCATGCTTCTCCCCAAGAATTTGAGTTAAAAACTTCCTCTTGTTCTGCACATGCTCTTTATCTACCAGTCAGCAAAGCTGCAGTGTATTTTGATTGGTTTTTAATGACCACCTCCTTCTTCCTAGTAATGGTCCTGAACAGTGTGTAGTCTTAGTGAGAAAAACAATCATACACTGTCGCAGTTACAAAAGGTAGACTTAGCTTTCCCCTCCTCCTTATTTTCTGATCTCCTGGATAAAATCCAGCAGGGAACTGCTTCCAAAGTCTATTTTTGAACTTGTGTTTACTTTTACGTATATGTAATCTTTACTATGTGTGATCTCTGTGTGCTCTCCTAAGGAACTCAAAACTTTGTGAGCACTGAGAAATTCAGTTTCATAACAGTAGTCTGGGCCTGATACTGTGTTCTCTATTTTATGTTTAAAAACAGAAGCTGGATTGTGCAGCAGAGCACAGAAAGCCTGCGATAGTGCCAGCTGCAATGGAAGTTTCCAAACTTCCTGACCCACCCCTCAGATGTAGGATTGTTTTTCCTCTTCTGTTGTTTCCACTTCAGAAAGCTGATCTTGGAACAAAAGATCTGTCCTCTCCATATTACAAACATACCCCTGTTTCACAAAATTATCTAAACTTACTCCCTAAAAGGCTGTGGCTACCAAATCCCTTTAAAAAAAAATGTTAGCAATGTTCATGTGAGGCTTTAAGATTTGACTACATGAAAGGTTTGAAAGAATCATAGCAAACCTGTTTTTCTTACAGATGGACAAAGAAAGTGTGAAAAAACCCATAGGAATTTTAATTCACGCTTTCAAATCTGCCACAAAGCCACATCTTGAAACCTGATGTGCACACTGGTTGTTTCTTGTGCAAATTGGTACACTTGCTGGCTCTGGACTGTAGCTTATACATAAATATTTAGATATCAGTACCGACTTGAAGCAACTTCAATCTGTGGTAAAATTTAATCTGCTTCGAATAAAATGTATTCTGATGGGAGGTTTACCACAAATCAATGGGCAAGGGTATGGGAAGCATCACTTGCAGTCTAAAATAGCTATGATACCAACAGGGAGGATCTCTGAGTAAAAGTCTACAAGTAAACAAAGTGCGTAAACAAAGAGAATGAAAAGCCCAGCTGATTTTTAAAGGTCAGCCCAGATGTGACCATTACCTCCCACTTGCTGCTGTGACATTTACGCCACGCTATGGAGGCAGCTGCATTAGGCAAATGGACAAAGGGTTCAATTCACAACATGAAAGGCTCGGACAGCTTTTCAGCAGGCAGCACCCAGTTTTGTGCCTGACATCTTCCTAACTGCATCCCCACCCCTGAAACTCATGGACAGATTTACACAGAAAACAAACGGGATCAGGGAAATGCCCCTTTCCGAAAGCTCCCCACAAGCTTCCATAAGGCATATGACCTAGGGCAAAACTTACTAGCAAGTGACAACACGAACTATGCCCGGTGTTATTTAGAGAGCAGGCCGCAGCACAGCAGTTACTGCAGTTGTTATTCCCGTGTACTTTTGGGTGCTGCAGAGCCTGGGGACCCAGTGTGTGTCACAAACCCAGTTTCTCAGGACTATAAACAGGATTGCTCTGAGTTTAGCTCCGCTGCTGTACCTGTTTGACCAGAATATGTCTGAACTAAGCCAAGAGCTTCTTAATAGTTACTGCCTTTTTTTTCCTTCCTGGGAGTCCTCTGTGTACATGACTAAGCACGTATCTGCTGTCTCAAAATGAATATCAATGGGGCAGGCTTCTGCTTGATCTGTTTTCTATCTATCATGAACCTCAAAAAGATTCCAGATTCTTTATGGATGCAAATCCCATATTCTACCAGATCTGGCTTTGAACTCCTCTGCCTCGTACTTAACAGTGAGGGTCCGGATGACCCAAAGCTTGCCACAAGGCTGACCCCAACATGCAAGGGCATGTATGGTGCAGATACCACAGTCGTGCAGCTCCACTACAAGCCAGCTTTCCGCCCCTAACTGTGAGGAGGAGGCAGTAATTTTAACCCTCCTCTGGTAAAAGGCATGTATGGCCTTCCTCGGTGGTCTGATGGAGAGCTGCATCCAGTGGCCCCCATTTCCAGGCCTGATGGCGAGGCTGCCCTGTGACAGAGAGGGCTGGGAGGCCTCCGGGTCTGGAAAGACTGATGCCATGAGGGAGAGTGTGATGATTGGGTCATGTGAAAACATCACCTCATGAAATGCCTTTTGGTAGCCTGGGGTAGTTCCTACAAGGAACATTCCCAGGTGTGGTGTTAACTGCAGTCATTAAAACATCCGCCAAAAGCAAGCAGCAGGTGTGGTGGTGGGGCCACTGCGCCAGCCAATGGAGACAGCGGCCAAACACGCTCCTCGGGCTGAATGGCTTGGTGGAGATGAGTAAACAACCTTTATCAGCCACCGAGAGATGTGTCATAAGATTTTAGATAAACAGCTGATAATTTTTGCTGTGACTAATGTGGGGTTAAGAAATGGGAGGAGCTCAGCAGAAAGAATTCAAACCTGGCTTAAGGCACCTGGATGGGTGTGTTTCAAAGACCTGCGCTGGTGTCTCATGTGTTAATCCAGTGCTGAGACGTACTCAACAAGGTGCCTGGCTAAATAATTTAGCTTCCATGTACTGTTCCTCCTGCTTTTGCTCAAACTCACTTTCAAACATGGTTAGCAAACCACTGTGCGGGGTTCTACTGCAGATTGCAGCAGTCCAACAACCCCTCTTCTCCCACTGATGCTTACTTAGAGAGAAGATTGGAGCTCCAGCACAGAAATGCCATGGATGCTGGATTATTAAAAAGCATTCAGCATAGGCCTAGATTTAAAAATAATTTAGGAACTGTGAGGGCTGGGCAAGTAAGGAGGCTCCAAGACGCTTGGGATCTTCCCACTCTCTACCTGTGCCTCTGTCTCCTTGAGACCCTGAAGCCACCAGAATGCTTGAGCATAATGGCTCCTTTGACTTGAAAGCAATGATGCAGGCCAAGTTTGACTGAGGTGATAAAGCAGAACTTGTGTCTTGTTGAGCCTCCTGCACTCATATGATAAAGCTTGACTATGGTTTTCATGTTGCAAAGTACTTAAGCCGTGCTGATCTCCATGTGCTGTAGCCCTCCATGTGGCCTCCTACAGACCAGCAGCTAATTTTTGGTAGCCTTCTTGTAGAAAGTAAACATAGACAGCAATTCTTTGGCTTGGTGGGTTGAGATGTCAGGCCATTTGACTAGGAACTCTCTACTGCAGTTTCTGACAGAGCTCCCTGTAGTTACATTTCTTTGACATTATTTACTGATGTCCCAAGCTTCACCTGACTCTAAATAAACCTTTCTAGGAAAACTTAACATAGTCAAATCTGATTATTCTAGATACTAGGAAATGGTTTTCTTTCTTTAGGTCATTCAGAAAGGTAATTTGGTCATGTGCTGAATTTAGGATTGGCATTTTATCTTAAAAGAAGGCGGCTCTCCTTCCTCTTTGTTGCTTAAAATATGGTCTGTAGTGGAGATAGCATCCCCTCATCAAAGGTACTGGCGCTGGGTCTCTGTGAAAGAACAGATCAGCTGCTCTGCCACACTACAGAGAAAATCTAAGTCACCTGTGGGCATCAGAGGTGGGTCTTTTAAAACCAGATGCTCCTCAACAGAAGAAATAGAATGTTTCTACCTGGTATTAGCAGCAACAAAGCACACATACAGTGTGTACTTAACTACATTAAGAGGCATGATTACTGTAGGAACCAGATTTAAATTACCTGAGTAATTCATAAATGAGTAACTTTGTTTACAACATCTGTTGCATCAGTGTGATGAGTTAAACACCAGTCAGGTGATGTCGTGAGACTGAGTCGGAAGTTTGAGACAGAAGAGCCTCTTAAGGGACCCCTCTTAAGGGACCAACTCTTAAGGGACCAGCTTACTCTACCATGCTTCCCTAAAACTAATTTCTGGACTATTTTCTTAGTCCAATTCAAAACATTTCATGTAACAGGGTGTTCACCACCAGCTTCTGAATTTTTCTCACTGTGAGATTTCATAGAATTCATAGAATTCATAGAATCACATGGTTGGATGGGACCTATAAGATCATCTAGTCCAACCGTCAATTCATTGCTAGGAAAGAGGTCATGAAAATTCATTGCTAGGAAAGAGGTCCTGAAAATGCAGCCTCATCCTGCCATGTCACTTTGTCACAGAATAATAGAATACAAAGCTGGAAGAGACTCAGAGATTATCTAGTCTATTTCTATGCCTACAGGCAAAGTCAACTATAATTAAAACATTTTCGACAAATGCATGTTCAGCCTGCTCTGAAAGATCTCAACCTCTTCCAGCAAGCCATATCAGAGCTTGTCTACTCCTGGTGTTATAAAGTTTTCCTAATGCCTGAATATCTCCTGTTGCATTTCATGCTCACTGCATCTCCATATCTCTCTCAAGGACATATGGACTACACTCACCACCTTTTCATTTTCTTTACAATATTTTTATACAAGATACATTTTTCAATGTAGTAAGAGTTTGAAGTATAGACTAATCTGGTCTCCTGTAGATGTCATGCCATATCTGTTATCTCTGAATCTTCTCATTTTACTCCATCAGTGATAAGAAATCTTTTAACTCTCAAACGCTTAATATTTAGCTGGGAAAAGTACAGCTTGGCTCAATGCTGCCAGACTGGCCAAGACAGGGTCATAAAGCCTCTCTTTAGAGGTTAAAAGACAAATTTTGCTTTGCTCCAGAAGTTACAGTTCTCTTATGAATATGAATGAATTTACCCAAACAACTTAGGAGGATATTATTCCTGTTAGACATCAGGAAATCTGAGCAACAGGCTTTATGATATGTCCACACTCCTGGAAGGATGAAAGCTCAGAGGGGACCTGGATATCTTGGCTGTACTGGTGCTAGTGAACTAAACAGTGGCAGTCCTCATCCCCTGGTTTTAATGCTACCTGGTGTGATCTGGTCACCTCCATGCTATTAAGCTCCTTCAAAACCAGCTGGCTCCATTCAGATACCTGTTGGAATGCTCTGTGCTCGCTCCCAAGCTGGGAGCCGCTGGCTGGCCAGGGCTGCAGCTGTGCCAAGTGCTGTTCTTCCAGTGTCAGGGCACAGATCAGAGTGTTCCAGTGCTTCTGCCTGCACCTCGACTGTTTAGTTTTCTTGTACAGAAATAGTCCTTGTGTCCTATTTCACTAGCTTAAGTGCAAGGTCATCTTTTCTCTCCGTTAGCTTTGCTCTCTAAGGTCAGCAGGGTGACTACAGAGACTGGCACTGCTGAAGAAAAGATTTGACACATTGCGTCTGCTTTAAAATAATTTTTACTCATGTCAGTTTGCATTTTCAAGCCTACTAAATAGGAAAGGCAGACAGTTGGTTTATAACAGTCACTCTAAACAATCGACAAAATATCATTCAATAAATACTAAATTTTTCCATCAATAGTAGGACTGAATGAAAACTCCTTAGGGTTGTTTTTCAAAAGAGAGCAGGAGCAGGGATTGGACAACTCTAAAGATCAAACACTTAACTGCAACATTAACTGTACTTCTGAACTGTTGGCAGGGATCCTGGAGAGTCGCGTGGTTGTTACACCAGTACACAAAGAATGTTTTACAGGACTGTCTCTGATCGCTGTTTTTCAGAGGAACTGAGTGCACAGGCAGCAGCACTATTGTACAGCTACCAACTCTGTTGCAACACACTGTTGACTTTTCTGCTAATGAAACGTACTGTTTTCCCGTGGCAGTTCCTATTATTGTGTTTCTGAGATTTATTTATTTACTCATGCATGTGATTTATCGGGAACTGTGATTGTTTTTAAGAAAGAAAGAAAAGGAAAGAGAGAGAGAAAAAAAGAGGGAACAAAAGTGAGGGGAAGAATGAGAGAGAAAGAAAGAGAAAGAGAAACAAAGAAAGAGAGAATCAGTTTAATCCTTTTGCAAATATAGATATTTGAAAATAAATCTACTCATATGAGATGTTTTCTAGCTGGATGGACTTCAGAACAGACTGCAAAGGGTGGGGAAAGAGGAAGAAGGGATAAATTAATGCAGAAAACCCTTGATCCACTCTGCTAACTTGTCCCTGGTGTTGGGAGTAAGAAGGGGGCAGCTCCTAGTACGCTGCCTGCCTTCACAGCTGCTCCTTCCAGCCCATCCCCAAAGCAGCTGTTCTGGACCCAGTCATGTGCACAGGTGGCAGACTGGCACCCTAACTGGTTCTTCTTTTGCACAGCTAATTTCCTTTGGGAAATCCAGAGGCTACAGCCAAACTGAGGTGGGCATTTTCCAGGGAATGAACACAGTTGTTCCCAAACACTGCATCCAGCCAGCACATCTGGGTTTCCTTCTTACATGGTAAAGACATGGATGGGGCTGGCACCTCTTCCTGGGAGGTGGAAGTGCTCCTAGAATTCAAAAAGTGACACAGACTGAAGATATACACTGAGACTCACACCTCATACTGCGTAAAATGGGATGAAACTTGCCCTAGCAAAATATAGGACACATATACCATATATATTTTATGTGCACCAGAAATGCAAACATCAAGTACATAAACACTTACTGTGAATTTGATCTGATATTTTATGCTCTAAATATTTAGTGTTATCCCTGAGCAATCAATTGCTGTGATATCTCCAAGCCACCATCTTGGTCAACAAAGCAGCAAGATGCATCTTAAATCCAAACAGACACATACAACAGGAAAATGTAATTGTATTAAACACAGCATCTGCATAGAACACACATTGGTATTTCAATTAATAATTCATTCTACAAGAGTATGTCTGTTCATATAATTATGGATGCAATAGTGCCAGTATTTTTGTTCTGCTTCTGAGAATAGAAAGAAAGGACAGGCTTGTTAAAACAATGGGCCATATGGAAAGAGATCTGTTTCTAATCCTGATGCTAGACTTTCCTTTGTAACACGGAGTAAATCATTTAATCAGGGTGTATTTCAGTTCCTTCATTTGGAAAATGGAATTAATAATACCTCCTGGCCCATAAGGTTGTTGAGAGACTCGGTAAATTGTGTTTGAATAGTGTGGTGCAATCCCTAATGCAAGGTATTATCGTGCACAGAGAAGGGCTACGTGCCAGAGCTCTACTGTCTTCTGCTGGTGGTGCCACCTCAAACTTCTCATGTCACGCACACACAAAATGTTATTCTAATTATACGTAAAACACAGAGTGTGAGTGAGTGCAATGAACATTAATGGAACTCTTAAGAACTGTACCTACCAGAACTGGGTGAATTATTTCTGTAATGCTCATTTTTCTGTTTCTGAGTCCTCCTGATTTGTTATTGTTTCATTAGCCATATTTAAATGAGAGTTCAGAAAGTGATAATTTCATGCCTTTTCTATTTGCTCATTAAGATTCCATCAAATACACTGGGTTTCATAGAATGTGTGAATGATAAAGAGTAAAACGAGGTTTGTTTTTCCCGGTGAGCACTTCTGCTTGAAAAATTCTGAGATTTGAATATGAGAGAATATGAATGTTTTCAGAACACACCCTTCCTGCAAACCTGGCCATATCTGAATGTTAATTTTACTAAATACCAAAGGGAAATCTTTCCAATTATTTGTTTATATCATCACATTTATAGATCCTGTAAATTAGTCCTTTCAGTATAAGATTTTATCATAGAATAAAAAATAGTATAAAATGCAGCACAGAATTTCTCTTCAATAGCTTTTGCTTTTATTTCAAATGTGAATCCCACTATCTCCAGCAACACTGGAAGCTTACCCCTTTTACTAGGTATTAACTTATTTCAATGTGTCTTGCAACTGTGGTTTCTTTCAAAATGAAATCACCATTGACTCCTATGTATTCAGAAGGAGGTTGTCTCTGTAACTGTGTGCCACCTCAGCTTTGGGGCTCCGGCTGTGAAAGCACAGCCACTCTGCTGAGGCTCCTGTGCTGCCTGTCAGGAGGGGACTACTCAGGGAGTAAATTCCTGGCTCTGGTGCAGCCCCTGAACTCCAGGTTGCTTCAAAGGGGCTGAAATGTGCTCTTCTTTTCCTGCAGAATTCCTTTTCCTGTCCTACTGGGTATTAGAGGTCTTTCTGTACCAAGAACAGATCTGGGGATGCTGCCATAGGAAAAGATCTTTTCCCTAGGCAGCAGGGTGGGATTAGAGCTCTGCCTCTCTCCTTTGCATTGGGCATCTTGCAAAGAAAAAAACAGAGCTTGCTGTGATTCATACTTCTTCAGAGCTCACAGGGATCCCCTGCTTCCAAGCTCCCTCCGGCTGATGATACAGATCCTACTACCAGAGAAGTAAATCCTTCTGCAAAACCCCTGAAAACTGAGGTGATGGAAAGAGAGAAGTGAGAACATTTCTCAGTACAGATAAAAAGTGAGGATGACACAAGGGCTTACAAAGGAATCACAGGAGAGGCATTCGTTAGATCAGCTAGGTTTCAAGGACTATGATTGGGGCCTGGATGCATTAACTTCTGTGTATAATCATCTGTATTATTCATCTTTATCCTTTGTTTCTTTCAGATTCCATTGATGAAAGATCCCGGTTGGATTCGAAATGTCTGGACTCGCAATCTAAATGTAGGAATTTAATTGTTCATTTCCTTTTTAACTCCAGTGCCGTAGGGCAGGCCTAGCTTGAAGACTGGTGGGTCTTTGGGAAAACAAGACAAGGAAGTGATTAATTCTTGTCCACCTTCTGGTACCCAGCACAGCATGTCCAAGTGTCCCCCTTTGGACACTATGTTACTGTATGTTCACTGTGGTATTGTTATTGCTGCGAAAAGTTGGCTGGCTCTGTGAAACTGGTGGCTCCCACATGTGGTTGGTACTAGCAGGTTAAGAACAGAAACAGAAAAAAAAATTTGAAATTGCGCACTTGACCTAGGCAGTAAGAGCAGAATTAGCAAACCTGTGGCAAATATGCGATGTGAGACATATCCCAAACCAGGGAAAACTTGCCCAGATGCCCTTGCTGCTACTCTCCTGGAAGGCAGAGAGCATATCTGTGAGGTTCAGTCTTGGGACACAGCCATGAACTGGATAGAAAAACCACTCAGGAGAAGAAATGAGAGAGTGAGAATGGCACTTCCCACCATGCTTATAGAGCTGGCACTGCTGAACGATTGGAGAAGGAGGGAAAAGATGCAGATCCAGGAAACAAGCCAATGATTTCCTAAGTGACTCTGGACTGTATTCCTCAGCAGTGACCTACTCTTACAGTGATGGTGGGGCAGAATATTTAGGGGCTGACATGTTTGAAATCACAGGTAGGACTGCAGCATTTCTACCCAGAACCAAGCAGTGCCACGTAGACACATCTGCTTAGCTGAACCACTGGAGTCACTGTACAGCTCCGCGTAGTTTCAAAGGAGATGTATTAGCCTGGGTGGAGTCTAATATTAGCATAGCTATACTGCTGTCTCACGTAGATCCCACTCAGGTGTTTCCATGCAACCTACACAATGCAGTGTAGGATATATCCTGTGGTTTATGGAGGAACCTTCCTGATCCAGGAGTCTATGGCAACTTGCATGTGGGCCCTCGGTCTGCTACCTGGTTGGTAGAGCCTGGTGGCTTTTCAGTTTGGGTCTAGCAGATATGCGTAGGTCAAGGTTTCCGTGAAGGTATATCAACTTTTACAAACCCAGGATCTAACCTTTACGATGAGTTTGATTTAGCAGTGTCACATAAACTGGACAGGTGGGTAAGTCAAACAGGCAGTCTGAAATGAGGGAGAGATTGTTTGCTGTTGGCAGGGTTTGGGTTTGGACATCCAATTCAGTAGCTGAGCTATGCGGACAGAAAGGTACGTGGGAATTCAAAATGCCAGTAAAATAAACAAGGAAGGAACTTCCTTGGTAGCAAAGGACAGCATAAAATCTGAAAATGAAACACATGTAAAGCAATACTACAGATGTGATCTTTCCTTTCCAGTTCTGGGGAACATTCAGATCCGCATTCAGGTGAGATTCTGAACTTTACAAAAACATCTCCTGGGTTACAAAACATGTCACGTGAACTTGTACTGTAACTTTGAAAGAACTGAGGATAATGCATTCTTGCAGTAAGATTATACTTTAAGAAGAGTCAATTACCTGGGCAAAATTTTGAGTTCCTTTTTGTATATCATTGTTATACTGTTTGTCCTAGATTTCTCATAACGTAGTACAGAAATACATGAAGAAGAGGAGGAAGAATTTTGTAATGTGAATGTGCTATATTTAAAATGTGCTACACAGAGGAGAGATTGTGAGAAATTAGCAAACCACTATCCCAAAGGTATTGCAGACAAAAGTGTTCGCACTAAGCTATGCCTACGTCTGTACAGCCATGTTAGCAGTATGAAACAGAAAGTGCGAAAACCTTGTCAAACTGAATCTGCCACAGGAAGCAGAATTACACGGGATAAATTACCTCTGACCCGGACAAGGTAGATGAGCAATAAGCGTGATCCAACCCCGTGGAAGCAACATGCAAAACACACGGGGTGAATGAGCTGGGCTGTCACCTCAGGCTGCAGGGGAGGGGCATCTGATATCACCGGGATGACTGCACAGGGAAGCTTTTTTGTTTATGCCCAAATTGCAGTGTGGGGGTGGGCATGGGGAAAAACAGAGTGTCTGAAGATTTTAGGTCAGAAGCAGACATGTACCTTGACATGACTCTGAGCTACCTGTGGGTATGACTGTTTTTTATTCTATTAAATAGAATGATTTTCTATATTTTCTGACCAGGCCTTTGTCTCTTCTTATACTATGGCAGAGCTTGATACAAAGCACTATCTGCTTGCCTGTTCCTACTCTTGCTTTAAAAAAAAAAAATTTCCACCTGTTTGAAAAAGTGAGCAGGACCCTTTGTTTGTGTAATGTGGAGTTCACTGGCTTGAATTGGGATTATGTTGCTTTGTGTGAACTGAGCATCAGGCCTGATACTTTTCAGACTCTAAACTCACTGGGATGGGAATTCTCTTTGCGCGTGATACGCTGAACACAATGCTGCTGACGTGCGAATAATAGCAAAACAAGCTTATGTTGCTTTTGTGGGCAGAAGTTGCTAGGTTTGAGAGACTGTTCATGGTATGTAAATTTGTCTGCGGTAGATAAACTGTACAGTAAACTGTAACGAGGGCAGCAGAAATGAGGTAAAGTCTCAGATGAATTCTCAGATTTGCATATGAATTCTCAGATTTGCATAATGGAAGATGTAAAGCATACAGACCACCAGGACAAAGGCTTTATACCCCAGAATATGCTAGACCTAATGAAATGGATTTCTCTAATTTCAGTGAAGTAAATGATTTCCACAGGCTTATGCAAAATGGTTGTTTTAAGAAATACTTCTGCCAAATTTATGGAACAAGGATGAATGATTTTCACAGCGTGCTAATTCTTGAATGCAGTCATTTTCTCAAAATAGCTCTGAAATTTAATTTTTGAAATAAGTTCTTGTATGTTTGTGCAAGTGCTTGTAAGCTGTTTTTAAACTGTGAACAGAAATGGACACAGAGCTGACCCTCATTGCCTTTTTTTTGTAACGGCAGGATCTAGAGAATAACATGTACAGCAGGCACAGTGATTACACATTCATTTATGGTATTTTAATACTGGACTAACTAAAATTGCTTCAACTTTCTCAGTTCAACATTGAATTAGGTTTTTCTTACAATGTATCATTGCCTCCTGAGAGCCATTCAAATATACCATACTTTCTGGACAGATTACATAGCCATAATACTCTCCCTTTAAGACAGGTGTTTCACTTGCAAAACTTTTGTGTATTTTGTACTTTACGACTGTTTATCTTTCAGAGTCTTTGTTCAAATATTAATATTCAAAACCTGAAAGTTTCTATTACAGTAAAATTATAATTTTTGCTCAGCTTTCAACAAAACAGCAGAAGTCAGAAAAAGGAAATACTTCCTTTCAATCCACAGACTGCAGTTCCTCCTTCATTTTCCACATCCAAATTAGCTGATATACTCTTTGTCACAGCAAACCTAAGTTTAGTTTTCAAATAATTATTTTTAGACTGATGGAGATGAAATGCTGTTTAATTACAGTTCTAGAATAACATTCATTACTATGTTAAGGGATTCTAGTGCTATAACACTTCTGGAAAGACTACGTTTATTTTGACACCAAGAATATTTTGAGGGAAGGATTTACTACTGAGTTAGCAGGGACATTTTACCCACTCATAGAAATTTGAACATGAAACTGCAATTAAATATAGTACTAGTTTCATGATTTTGCAAAGCTGATCACATCTATTAATTATATTAGCCCTCTAGATATAGAAATCATAAAAGTGAAGCTAATTCCTTAGATAATGTCACATAGATACGCACATCCTTATAAATTATAGCAGGTACAAAACTGAAGTAAATTACAATGTTCCTGCTTTAATATACCTGACATAGAGGTACCAGTGAGAGCTTGATACAAGTCTTCAGCCTAAACCAGGAGAGTGAACTGCTTAGATAAGAAAAAGACTGCAGTAAACAACCTTATTTACTGATCAATTTCTCAGGCTTCATGCAAGAAATTAAAGATGATTTATTGTAGTGTGATTGCATGTGCAGGATTTAATTCTGTGCCTCTACTTGTTTCTAGGATTTCAACACAATCTTGATCATTAACAATATCTTTTTGAGAACAAATCAGCTCACAACGGTAATATTAAGTCAGCTCTGACAGCAAGCAAGACTGAAAAGATCATTTGCTTAAGCCAAATATATTTTTAAACATTATCATTGTTCCATATAGCTCAAACTTTGCTTGAAGAGATTATTATCACAAGCACTCAAAGGATGACTGTACTTTAAATCCAGAACAAGTGCAGTCCTCAGCATAAATTGTAATCACTAAAACCCCCAAGACTGTAATTGCAATGAAAATTACTCTAAGATAGGTTATCCCAAAACAGTGTCTCACCGTTCCCCTCAAATCACTTGATACTGAGTCTAGAGCTTAAAGATCAGAGAGATCTGAAATCCCTGCTGCCAGATTAAAGTGTCCTCACAGCCGGGCACACAAGAAGGAATGAGAAGACCTGCACGTGGAAAGGCCTGAGGGCCAAAGCTCTGGAGCAGACTTGCACCCTTAGGCCTGCCTGGCTGTTACAGAAAGCCTTGCAGAGGAAAAGCGGGCGCCCTTTGAGCGGAGGCACAGGATCCACACCTGCTGCACAGCCTGATATGGAAAAAGTGGAAAAGTGCCCTTTTAAATGATATGCACAGATGTTTAAAAAAATGCCCTAACCTGGTTACATTCTACTGCTTCAAATATTCAAGAAAGTTGTGACTTCGAGACAAAAAAAAAAAAAAAAAAAAAAAAAAAAAAAAAAAAAAAAAAAAAAAGGCAGCAAAGAGTTGGATTATCTCACTTTTCTCTAACGAAATTAGTAAAATAGGGCTGAAGAGGGGAACTTTAGGGCAAAGCTTGCAAGGCCTTCCCCATCAGTTCACCATCAGGGTCTGCCTCTCGTCCTGACAGCCTGCTCAGAGCCCTCCATCTGCCTCTTTCTTGAGGGGAGATTAAAACCCTTTTCGCTCTGTTTATATGACAGCCTGAACAAATGACAGTACCTGAAATAATGCAGAATTTTCTGACTTCAAAGCCAAGTAAACGTGCTTCTTGTAACTACAAGCAAGGGACAGAGTGCCCCTTCACTCACTGGGAGCAACACACAGAACAATCGCTTTTATTCCCTGCTCTGCACAGAAGCGAAGAATTTTTCTGTGACAATGAGAAGCGCTAAATATTGTTACTTTTATTATAAAACTGATATTAGACACTTCACTCTCTCAGTGGAGTCACAGAATGAACTTCAACCTGAGCTCTATGAGCACTTGATGCTTGGCCTACCATAAGAAGCAGCTTTATACAGAATATCTCTTTATCTTTCTATTGTCTTAAGTTGGCTGTAGCTATTACATCTTTGCTGGCTACAGGAAAGAGGGACTAGTTTGCATAGTAAAGAGTTAACAATACAGTGAACTAATCAAGATGTGCTGCCTTACAACCCTGAGCAATAACTTTCAGAACCTGTTTGCAAGGATAATCAGCATTGGTAGGCAGTCTGATGCAGAAATTGCAGACATGAGGCTGAGCAGAAAGCAACAATCTTCCCCACAGAAGGAGCCGGTTTCCAAGTATCTTTTCCTCTTCAGGATTAAGATTGCTATTCTAGTTTGCAAGAGTTGCAGGAATAGTAAAGAAAAGATTATACCCCAGGAAGCAAAGTGGCTTTGTTTGAAGTTCTCAAAGCATTTACTATTTTGTTCTAAACAAATAATACTGATGATCTTGCTTTTGATTTGCTGTGCTTTGGAAACAGTATTCTGGGCAAACGCTTTGCTAGTCATGCATGGATTTACTAGACTGATGAAAAGCTAGCTTTTGGACTGAAAAGCATTTCAATCTGAAACAGGATGGAGGGGTTTTCCATGGAGTTGTGTATGATCTCTCATTTCTTGTATGTGTGCGCATTTAAACATTGATATGTATTTTGCCTGAGCAGAGCACATGCCTACGTTTGAACATGCCTATGCAGGAATTCTGGGCTTTCGCTGAAGAAACAATACGTTGATGATTTCGTTGTTGTATCTTCAATCTCATACACTGTGATTACTTTGCTTTATCAAGGTTTAAGATTTTCTAAGCTTTCTAAGATCATATTTAGAGAGTTTAAGCTTGGTTATTTACAGATTTGGAGCTAAATTACTGTCTGATGAGATTGAACTGGTACAAGTGGATCTCCAGCCAAGTTGATATATTTAGCCTCTCTTGTTCCTAATTTAAATATTCCTACACTCTTTTGCTTTGGCCATGTTTGGATCATAGCAGTCAATAGATGCCTCTGTTTCTCAGTAGCCAAGAATTTTGCAGCAGAGAACTGAGTTTTGACTGTGGAAAGAGCTGCTAGGATATAAAGGAAGCACTGAGGTTTTCACGGTTTTGCAAGGCTGGATGTGGATCTAGAGGAAAAAAGAAAGGCTCTTTTGAGAACCTTCATCATCAAAACTTGCTATATTCTCTGAAGGAAAAAAAACCCTTGTCTGGTACTTCGTTGATTAGAGATCCCCTTTTTGGGACTACATTTGCAGTGAGGGAGGAAAAAACAGTATATCGGTCACAAAACCAAGTCCAAAAGTACTTGGTTTAAAACCAAGTTTGGTTTTGCAATGCAAGCCCTGATGGCATAAGAGCTGATAAGCGCATTATCGTTACAGATGAGCGTTTTGGTACATGACCAGTGCCTCCTGCCCTGCCTCTAATTCCAGCTGCAACAGTTACTAGAAAATTATAATCCCACGTTTGATCATTTAACAAAATAATCCTCTCAGTTAACCTGAGAGGATTATTTCACCTGTCACCTGCTTCACTGATGACTTAAATTTTATAGTACTTCTGATGACATCACAGTCCTCCTGAGGATGATGTAATCATCTGACATCTTAACAGTGAGGCCAAAGAAGGAAGATAAGAAATGATGTCAGAAGTGTATGGGCTAGCATGTGTGACTGCCAGCAATTACAATACTTGGGAACTGTCACCATATGGAAAGCAAAATCCAAAAGCTAAAGCTGGCAAAGTGCAAGGAGCTCAGATGGGGCAGACTTGATGGCTGGTGCAGGCCAGAAGCACCTGCCTAAATGTGACAGATTGAACACACTGCCAAAAGCAAGATGGTTTCATACAGAATGAAGTATAAAGCCTGTCCTGTACGGCGTTATGTTGGACAAAGACAGCATTATTTCTGTTTTCAAAGCTGTTTACTACCCAGATCTTCAAGCACCTGATACTGAAACATCAGAAACAGCTGATCCTAGGAATAGAGACAGATCAAAACCAGCAGGATAGACAAAACTGGTAACAAGTTAAAGTCAAGAGGGCCAAATGTTTTAGAAATCTCTGCGACTAAATAGCAGCTACTTGTACTTTTTAAAAAAAGTTCACAAATAAATCAAGCACTAAGAGGCAGATTAAATGCCAGGAGTTACATGCTACAATATCCAGCACTACTGTGCCTTCGAATGAAGGACAAAATGAAGTGCTAGATAATTGGACTTGAAGGGAGAAGAAAAAGAATGGGAAAAAATAATGTGAACCAGACAGAGAATTCCATAGATTATCATAGGTACTGTAGGTACTGTATACAAATATCTACTTATGTTAGGAGTAGTATTCCTTTGTTAAGATGGTGGGACATTTAATTAGGTAATTACAGAATCAGAATCTGACAAGTTTCTAATGTTTACACTGGAATAAAACTGCCTCAGCTACTCTGAATTTGATAATAATATGGAGAACATCAGTGCCAAACTCCAGAGCCACCTTTGCTTATGACTTCATTATAAATTAAAAGCTAAAAGCTCAACTTGTTTACTGAATAATTTTTACATGTACAGTGTGCATGCATTAACAATTGCAGTCATTCATAACCCAGGTACTATATGCCTGAATATGAACTCCAGTTTTAGTGAGGGATATGCCAGACATAACTAATATTGCATTAAATAATTAACTTTTTGGTTTGAGTGGCTGTTTTGCTCACTGGCAACATACTTCCCAGGAAAATCTAGTGTCCTAAACTAGAATTTAAGTCCTCCCCCCCACCCCGCCCCCCACATAAACTTACATACTGCTCTCTAGGAATCTGTTCTTGAGATTTATTAAACTCTTCTGTGTTTGTAGACTTTTTTTTTAACCCAGTTTTGTTAATTTACAGAGGACTACACAGCTCAACTTTCTTCTCAGTAGTATTTTCATAGTAACTACGAGCACAGATCATAGGCTAGAACTCCACTGTGCCAGAACTGTACAAACACAGAGTAAATATTTAAACTATAAGCTCTTTGCAACAGGAATCAAGAGTTAGGTAATAATGGACATATACAAACAGATCAGCAAAGCAGTGAAAAGAAAAAACTTCCATGAGCAGGCCCTTTAAAAGTTTGTGGACAGTTCTAATTAAAATCTTGGGAAGCAAGCTTTTGTTGCCCAACACAATGCCTCCAGAAAGAAACCTGTCAAGGGGAAAATGTTACAGGAAGAAAAGAGTAATAATTCAGAACGCCATCATTCCTGAGTGTGTTTTGGAAATGACACTACTAGTGACTCTTCTCTTGCAAGGGCAGAGCATACCTCCTGACCGCACAGTGAAACTCCCTCAGCCATCTCGTTCTGTGGGTAACTGCAGATTACTTCTTAGGAACCACCCCTGACCATACTGTCCTCCAAAGTCTGCACTGGGCTGAGCCAAAACCACAGCCACGACCATGCTAAGGCTTGGATAGTATGGAAGGTTATGTGCTTGGTCCTCTATACAGACGTAACTGGAGAGAATAGCTATGAGCTGAAGAGTGGCACAAGACAAGTAAGGATTTCAGACTCAGTTGGCAAAAATTGTTCCAGAGAAATAATCTGAGGAATGCCGCCCTGCACTGTGGTCACACCAGCAGTAACAGCAGAGTACAAAAGCACAGGATGAAGATGGTGCCATGTTGTTAAAGGAAGCTTACTGTTTCTGTGCAAGCATTTGGCACTTTCCACAGCATCTTGTGTGTATCAGGGCTATATTTACACTGCTCCATAGGAAAACATGACCTCGTACATGAAACCATGAAAAATATAGAGCATTATTCTGTGGGTTATTTTACATCAAGCAGCAGATGGTTGGACATGATAAATAACTAAACACAAAGCTGAGGCTCTAGCTTCTGGATTCCTGAAAGCAGAGAATGGTGGGTGGTGTTGAGGCTGTGGAAAGACAGTGGTTTTTGATTCAGTGCATTACAATCATGTTTTTATTTTAGTGTAGTAGTGAAAGACTGTGGGGGAGCAATATGTTAGAGCAGTCCTGAACAGTGACATCTGGAGAACACCACCCCCTCGGAGGGAACATAATACAGGATCGTATTCCACACAAATACAGTGGGCAGAGCAATGGTCAGGATCAACAGCCGGCACAGACACAGCTTCTTCTATGTATGTCAGGGATGGGATTATTTACCAGCACGTCTCGTTGCCTATTGACTGCCCACTGACAAGGAATTAGATACGATATGCCTGGGAAATGAAAGTACAGGTATTTCTGGGCTCAGTTGCATACCATCCTCACTTTGGGATTAAGTTAATGGCCTTCTTTGTTGTGCCTGGGCAGAAATTGTCTTCAACGACTTTTTTTTTGGTTCTAAAACTGAGGTGAACTCATTGATGTAGCTGTGCAACTGGAAATGGAGGAGAACAACAAGCAGGAATGTGAGTCCATGAGCGTGAACCAGGCCCTGTCACCCAGTGGTTGTCGTAGCTCTGTGCTGCACAAAGACTTGGCAACGTGGAGACAGAGTTACCAGAACTACAGGAGGAAGATGTGCTGGAGAAAAACAGTTGAAGGACTGCAATCCGGTGATGACCTAGAGGAGATTGCACTGAGATTGTTTTGCAGTGTAACTGGCAAGTTTACAGAAAACAGAAGCCTTAAGTGCTAATTACTCAACAAGGAACCTCCCAGGCTTCAGCTGTGTGTACATTTTGAGGACCAGAACACGTAGATGCACGAAATCCAGCTCTGAAAAACTTGTTTTCAAGCCTAAAATTCACAGGCTTTTCATCAATGAATGAACTTTGATCCTTTTTTTTTTTGTGCATATTCTTTGTCCTCTTTTTTTTTGTGTTACTCTGTTTCCTGCTCATTTGTTTTGCACTTAGCACTGCCCTCCTCTGCCTTCTGTAAAAAGACTTGAAAAAGCCTGGGAAATTCCTCTATCAGGCAATTTTTACCACAGACATCCAATTCTCTATTCAGTTGCGTGAGGCGCTTGGTGTAAAAGGAGGTTACAATATGGTTTAAAGGGAAGGGAAACACTCTTTGGAGGAAAAACTTTATTTCATCACATTTATTTACAGCAGTAAAACATACGATACTGAAAGAAGTGCCTCCTATGGCCATGAGCACTGTACTCAGGGAACTCTGGCTTAAATTAGTGCCATTCAAGGACCTGCCCAGCAGTCTGGGCTGAACGATTCCCATTTCCACTCTCTGGTTTTCCCATCTACAAACTTGAACAAAGACGCCTTCTTGTCAAACATTTTTAACATTGACTGAAATGAGCTGATAAAAAAAAAAGAAGGTATTTCTGTGATTATCATTTCAAGCTTGAAATAATAGTTGAAACAAATGAACAAAAATACTACCCCGAGCTGCCGAAGCTCCCCGCCAGCCAAGCCACAGGAGCAGGTGGTGAAATAGTCCCCGCTGGTCTCTGGGGTGAACCCATGAGAGATGCTGTGGGCCCCACGGGGGTGAGTGGGGGAGTGATCATCTCAGTGGGATTGTCTCAGGGGGATGCCTCAGTGCGAGCACCATCTCAGCGGGGTTATCTCAGGGGGATCACCACCTCAAGGGGGATCACCACCTCAGCAAGGTCACCTCAGGGGGATCACCACAGGGGGATCACCTCAACAGGATCACCACGTTCAGCAAGGTCACCTCACGTGGATCACCTCACTGGCATCACTTCAGCAGGGTCACCACCTCCGGACTGACCACCTTAGCAGGGTCACCTCACGTGGATCACCTCACGTGGATCACCTCACCGGCATCACCTCAGCCCCATCACCACCTCAGTGGACCGATCACCCCACCGGCATCACCTCAGCGGGGTCACCACCACCGGCGCCGCCCCCCCCGGCGCTGACTCAGCGCCGCCAGGCCTCAGGGCCGCGGCGCCCAACCACCGCTCCGCCCCGGGGCCCGGCCCGGCGGCCGTTACGCCATCACCCGGCTGTCCCGGCGGGAGGTGGGTCAGCCAGGGACAGCACCAGCACCAGCCCCGGCCCGGGCCGCCCGCGCCGCCGCGTCGGCCCCGGGCGCTGCGGTCCCTCCCTCCGGGGCGGGACCCGTTCCCCTCGCCGCGGCGGGCGGCGCGCACAAAGGCGGCGGTGGCGGCGGCGGAGGTGGGTGCTGGGGCTTGGGGCTGCCGGTGCGCGGGGCGGACGGGGGGAGGTAGGGGAGCGCTGCTCCCCGGCGCCGAGCAGAGCCGGGACGGCCAGGCTTGCCCCGCCGAGCGCTGGAGGCAGCGGGTCCCTCCGGCCTGGGCATCCCGCCCGTGCCGGCTGGCCGCGGCGCCAGCTTTTCCCTTGTCGAGGAGTCCGGGTTAGGAGCTGTGGGGTCAGGGGTTGACAGTGCTTTGTGGCGGGGCTTGGAAGGAAAGGGGACAACCGATGCTCTCCTGGTTTATCGTCAGAGGGAGGTACCCACCGGCGGGAGGTGGCGGGCTGGGGTCGCTGCTGCTGCCGGGCTGCCCGAGCTTGTGCCGCCCGCCCTGCGCTGCTCCGTGCGCTGCCGCGCCCGGCACGGTGGAGGTGGCGTTTGGCCTCCCTGCTGCCGCCGGTTGCTGCCTCAGGGCCGCTGCTGGGCTGCTGCTCTCCCGGAGATGGGATAACGAAAGCAGGAACAGGCCAGAGGGATGTAATAGCATAGCAGGGCCTGGCTGGCAGTAGCGCAAGTGCTACGTATGGACCGAAACTTTCAGATATTGGAGGTTTCTTTTATGTGGTTTTTTTTCCCCTTTCTAGAGCAGCTGTTAGTTTTCCTATTGATTACTGGATCTCCTCTACCTTCAACAAGAGGAAGTGAAAGAGAACATGTCTTGTGGAGAGTGGGAAGGAAACAAAACTGTGCAATGTTTTTGTAATCTCTGTCAAAAAGAGGAATTGTGTAGAGGCCTGTACTAATAACAGGATCTCAGCATTGGTGTTGCAATCTAACTAGCAGATCATTTTTCTTTTCATGTGTAAAGTCATCGACCCTGATGAATCTGTTGAATTATGATTTGGATCACAATCTGGAGGGTGTTTTGGCATGGTTTGTTTATTTTTTTTCTTCATGGCTTTGTCTGTGTCTCTGCTGTCTCAGGAAACAAATACTGGCAAATGTTTAGTGTACATAGATAAGATTTTGCTGTCATCGGTGTACCCAGTTAGAAGTGAGATGGATATGCTTCTATTACAGTAAAATGAGCCTAATTCCATGAAGAGAACTGGAGAAAAAGTGGAGAGACAGTGAAGGAGATAAGATGGGAAAGACTTACCATAATTATGTTATGATTTTAGGCATAAAGCCATGAAAAAAAGCTTCTAATGGTTTTTAGATACTTTCTGCTTTTCTGCTCCATTTTACTAATTCAGAATATAGAGCACTTGATAATATCTACTTAGATGACTCAGCGTGGTCTGTTTGTAAGGGAGTTGGGCAAGTTTTAGTCTTTGGCCCTTTTCCATACCTGTGGATGTGCAGGTGCACACGTATGTTTCTCTTTGAACACACATACACAAAGCAATCATCGAAACCAGCTGAAATACAGTCAGAGCTTACTTTAAGCTCTGAAAATGCAGAAAATGTCAAGTTACCATGTAACAACCATTTTTTTTCCAGTCCCACCTAAATAAAGGATGCCAAATCACATGAAGTACCAAGATAAAGTAGAGTACAGTGTTTCCACTCTGATTTATGTTCCTCCTCCTACATCAGAACAGTAGCACAGGGCAGCACAGTACGTGATCTATCATATATTCTCCAGTTATTTCAAAAGTTCTCGGTTTCAGGCATCAGTCTGTACTTTTCAATTTGTTGTAAAATTTGATCCTGTTTATGCAGCATCAGTCCAAAGGGCTGTCAGCCCTTGCGTGCCTGCCCTCAAAACTGTCCCCATGAGGAGGGAAGCACTGTACAGTTGGGAGGCTGAAACACAGAGAGATCAAGGGAAATGTGGAAGATCTCCCAGGATGTCTCTGGAAAAAGAGGAGAAAAGTCTTGAGATATGATTTCAAGATTGCCTGAAATGCCAGAAGAGGTGTCCTTGGTAGTACCCACAATCACCTCTTTCTCACCTTCTCTATTTAGTTGATACTAGCAAGTGTATGGGTATGTGGTGAGTCAGATAATCCCTTTGATCCAACTGAAAATTATTTTCGTGTGGTTTTAGTGGTATTAGCTTTCAGTGCTGACACAAAGAGAAGATTTGGGAATGTTGGGAACGTATAGTTGGGAGGTTGGTGTGGGGACCATGGTCATACACTTAATCCAGCCATGACATGGTTCGCTTGGACTTGAGTGCCAGTCTGATAGCCAGACTGTGGGGCTACAGGCCAGTCCTCCCTGTACTTGAACAAGAGGATTAATTGCAGGCAAATTTGGAGTCCTCAATTTGAATTATTTTTTTTTATTTCAGCTACTCTCAAGAAAATATTCTGTCATTTAGAGGGACTTTATAATTTATTGGACCGAGTCGAGTAAGGTTTCAGATATTTGAAAGGTAGTGCAGTACCAGACCCAAGTGAATAGTCATCTTGTACTCCAAATCTGTATCTGTGCGTGAGCGTGAGTGAGTGGGTTCTTGGGAGAACTGACATAAAGTTCGACATTTGATACATTTGACTCTCTGGCCATTATAAGAAGTCACAGGTTTTGGCAGTAGCCTTGGCTAACTTGGAGTAGGAGTCAAATAGTTCCTAATAGAATTAAGCCCAGAATAATCCCAACCCTAAAATATTTCTGGAGATTTGGCTGGCGGGAAGCAAAATGCGCTTACTCTGGTATAGAGCCAGCCACATGCTGCATGTTGCTTTCTGATTTGGGATGTACAAGTGAATTGCACCTGTCTCCTGAGTGCCCAGAAGTATTGTCAAATCACCTGCGGAAATGTGGTCTGTCCCAGGCTGCTGTGACTAGAGGGAGGTCTGGAAAAAATGTGCACACAATCAGGTTAGACAGTTTGCTCTCTTACTGACAGAACAACCAGAATCACACTACTCAGCAGAGTGCTCTGGAGTTCTCCCCCCAAAACTTGTCCAAATCAGGGTCATAGCTTCTTATGGCTCCCTTTCAGCTGTGTCCAGGTTTCCTTTCCCAGGGAAAATTAAAAAAAAGAGAGTGCTTATCTGTTCACTCTGAGCTTGGCATGCTGCAGTTGAGATACAGCCTCACTGGTAGACCCTGCTTGAAACCAATGGGAGTGAAACACTCTTTAAGATCTAAGCCTTAGTGCCTTACTCGAGAGCGTGTGGGAATCTTGTAGCAATGTAGGGACCTAAACTCAGGTCTCCTAAAGTCCTGTGCAGTGCTTTCACTGCTCCTCTACAGAAAGTAAATCCAGGCTCAGATTTTGCTCTGAAAAAGGCACAACTTTTGGGTTCTGGCTGTGAATTTACTCAAAAAAGTGGGATGGGAATTCAGGACAGTGATCCTAGGTTGGATTGATGTAGGAGCTAACAAATGGTTAAGAAAAAGGCTTTTGAATGTTCTCAGTGACTTTCAGTTTCCAATCTGAAATGAATTAAAAAAAAAAAATAAGAGGTTTGAATATGATGATTGCACAGCATTAGTGACTTTACAATGTGTTGTTCATTTACTAATAAACCGAAGTACTTCATTTTAAAAAAAAACAGAACGATAGTTATTTTGAGCTTTTGTAGTTAAGTCATTGTTACTGTGGTTCTGGTACAGACATGAAGGGCTAGGCTTAATTTTGAAAAAATCCATCTAGGGAATCATCATGAGAAATACTGCCTTCTCTCCCTTACATTTTAATCATAAGTCTTTTTTAGAACATAACCTCTGACATTGCTTTTCATGGTAAATACTATGTCAATAGCAGAATTCCATTAATTGCTGTAGAGGGAGTTGAGGGAGCACTGCAAACAAAACAGAATTGCTTCACAGTCAATAAAATAAATGTTAGATATATAATAAAAAACAAACAAACGGAAAGCACTTCTAAGAGTTTTTGAAATGTTGTCATTTACTTTTTTGTAAATGAGGAATAATTCACTTGAAGGAGCCACAGTCTGATTCCCAAATATAGTCCGGTCTCTCTCAAGCTCTAGGTCCTCAAAACAGAAGCCAAGGGCAGATCAGGGGACCAAACGGATCAGATTTGTAAAATTGTCATCGTTTCAGTGTCAACAGCAGAGCTGCAGTGATTTATTTTAACTGAGCGCTGGCCCATCAATTTTTGGCTCCCTTTCACCATTTTGCAAGTTGTGTGGGGAAGTTCTTAGGAAGGTGGATTTGTTTTGTGCCTGTGCCTGTCACTTCAGTCGTGGACCAGGGTCTCATCACGGCATCAGGTATTAGAAGCGTAACCGAAAGGTGTCTCTGTATGAGTTGTTTTCCATTTGGTTTGTGTTACATTTACCATTCCTGCAAACCTTTCTCTCATGGCCTACGGGTGTAGTGCAAAGTCATAGCTGCAGAACCTGAGAAAAGGTGCCGAAAGGACCTGAATGTTACAACCCTGCTAGTGAAAGAAACGGTGCCAAAGTCTGTCCTTGGCAGCCAGACCAGCTAGCACCATCTGTTCATGTCTACTCTGTAAAGCTCTCAACCTTTAAAAGAAGGTGACTACATCTAAACTGGCCATGTGAGTAGTCCCAGGTCCATCTTATCAGCTGTGCTTGGGAATTGCTGGGAAGGTGCTTATTGGCCTGTGCCTAAAATGTACCAGAAGCAGATTTTGTAATTTAAATAGATTCAGCATAGATGACCAAATTATAATCATCGGGTCTGTGATGTGATAAGTTGTGGTTTGCTGCGTTGGACACGGGCACAGTGACAACCTCTGTCCAGAGATTACGACTGCCTGTTCCTAAACTGGTCTGAACAGATGTTTGTTTGACCTGCTCTTCACAGTTTTCTGTACTGGAGATTTTGTATCTTCCAGAGGAAGTGTGTTCCAATTTTTAATTGGCCGTACAGCATGCTACCTAAATGATATTTTGGGGTTTTTTTTATATTTTTTTTTTCTCCCCAAACCTGCCTGTCTTTAGAACACGTCGAATAGCACTTGTATCTCTAAGTAATGTGGACATGTGTAGATATCTAACCTGTTATTCATTGTGTTGTGGCACCTGAGGAGACACTGGGCCTTACAAAAGGAAAAGAACCCTTTAGTTCCTATGACTTTTGGTATTTTATTTTATAAAATATGGTAAAAAAAGATGAAATGGTATGAGGAACAGCTGGGCTGTAAAAAATGGGCCACAAAGGGTACAGCTACCAGCTTTTCCGTGAAATTAGGACATAGTCTGGTGTACCCTTGTGACAGAAGCGGATTATCTAGATGACAGTGTGTTTGATCTTACGGTGGCATCCAATAGAGTGGGACTTTAAAGAATTAACTTCGTTAGGTCAATCTTTGCTAAGTTAATAAATCAGTTAACTATTAAGTAAATAGCTAGGTGTTACCTTTTAACTTATTTTTCTATGAGATAAATTCTGAAAAATGACTGCTGTCTTTAACGATCAAAAGAGTTGGAAATTTTCTGAACCTCCTGGCAGGTGATGCTAGTTAAATTGACATTAAAAATGATACTAGAAAATACTTTTAATTTCATAATAGATGTATAATGTGGGGCTGTGGAGTGTATCCTGGCAAAGAACTAAAATGAAGTCATTTGAAAATCCTGACAGAAGCAGTACAGACTGTTCTCACTTGCTGTAAGCTTAGATCGAAAGGATTCTGAATTTTCCCAGAAAAATATTCTGTGCTATGTCCACTAGCATGGTATGAAAACAAGTTTTAGTTAATTTAGTGTAATTAAGAGGCAGGCACTGGGAGTTTAACCCATGACGTAAACTCATGTTTACTGCTGAAGTTGCTGCTGCCTGGTTAGTAAGTGAAAGACTTCTTGGAGCCGCCAAAGTAAAATATTGCTCCCAAACCACATGCAGTCTCTTTGGGGTTTGAGGAATGTTGGTTTCCTGGAGTACTGACATAGTGTGGACTGACTTTAGATTCAGAGTATAAACTTACAAACCTCCAACTCCAAACAATCTCAGCTTTGGTTGGCATGTATAAAAGTTAGGATAAAGGGCCTACATCCATCAAAGTCTGATTTCTGAACTCTTCCCTGGTTCTAACTACAGCATCTTCTGTTCCCTACATTTGAAATATGAAACTATTTTGGTCTCATTTCCTGAGGAAGTCAGGTTTATGCAATTAGTCTGCCAGTCTGTCTTTTAATTCCTCAGTGATTTTGTTGTATAGGCCAGGTTCAGCCCAACTTGAAAGGAGTGCCCATCACCAGCTGACAGTTTGAATGTGGCACTTTCTTTTTAAGGGAGAAGAGATTTTCACTCTCTGGAAGCAAGCTGTGCTGTGCCAGCTGGCCTCAGAGCTTGAGGATAGTGTCTAACTTTTTAAATTCGCAAGTACAAAAATAATCTCTGTGTCCTAAGACAGGGCAGGCAGCATGGCCAAGATGTGTTGTGGACAAGAATAGTTGCAAAATTCTCTGTTGAGGAGTTTAAGAGATCTCTGGTGTAGCTTGTTAAGTGGATGTGTGAGTGCTCATATTTGGATTGTTTGCCCATAACTCTCGTGAGCAGCGGGGTGTGTGTACTGTCCCGGCAACTCCCTCCCTACCAAGGAAGTTGTGGCTGTTTTGTACCTAGAAATTTTGTTGCTGAAGCAGATCAAGCATTAACTGGAGTGAACTACATCAAGTAATTTTGAGCCTAATTGTAGTCATATTTAAATTTAATCTTAGATCAATAAGAAATATGTTTCTTACTGTGCTTTAGGTTAGAAAATTCGTAGTAGAAGCGGAAATATTTTTCCAAAGCATAGGGATAATTTTAAAACTTTGCTTACATCTGTCACCCTGGAGGCTCACTTCTGAACTTAGGTCTGCGCCTTTGTGGTGTCAGCTTTTTAAAGAGTCCAGATGATGGCCACCAAGATAATTAGGGGGCTAAGAGTTTATGACTTAAAAGGAGAGGCTGAGCGAGATAGTTACCTGTTGGGGGATGCTGAGGAGACAGAGCTGGAATCTTAGAGGTGATAGGACAAGAGGTGATGGGCACAAATTGCAACAAGGGAAATTCAGATTAGATATTGGTAAGAAAATTTTGACTGTGAGGACAGGCACACATAGGAGTAGGAGCTCAGGGAGGCTGAGAATTCTCATCCTTGAAGAGAACTCAACAAGACCAAGGTCGTGGGCAACCCAGGCCACGTTGGCCCTCCTTTGGGGAGGCTTTTGGACCAAGTGACATCTAGGTCTGTTCCAGCCTGTTGTTCTGTGACACAGCATAGGGTAGGGCATGAGTTTCAAGTGCAGTTCCCTATGAAAGAGCTTACCGCAAGATTTGCATTCAGGGAGGCAATGTCTAATGTCTAGTAGGAGCCCAGAAGTGCTAATACCAGTTGGATGCTGGAGAACTGAATACAACTGCTCTTTCTGCCGTGAAGTTTTCATGTGTTGACTTTTCAGTAGGTGGCACTTTATGGATGCTTGAATTGAGGACTGTGCAGAAATGATTCTCCAAACAGTATTTAGGGATTGTTCTTTCATTAATTAACATCTTGTATACTAAATACTTAAAAAAAGTGAGTGGGTTCCCAAAGTTAGTATCTAGTTTTAATCTTAATAATTTTGAGATTCAGCTCCCCTGTTTCGGATGGGGAGACAATAATAGCTTTTCTGGGGCAGTGTAATGATGACTATCATCAAGCCCAAAAGAACATAAATAATTCTTCCTTCAGAGTGTGGTTTGTGTCCTGATACCCATGCATTGCAATAGAAACAGAGAAGAAAGCAAAGCTTCAGTCCATCCTATTTGAAAAAAAACTCATAGGTGATAATTAATTATTTAGAACAGTTATGCATGAAGAAACCAGCGTTAATTATAGCATTTCCCATCTTTCAGATTTTTACTGTAGTGCTTTCACTTTATTCTTTTCATAGTTTTTTGTTTCTAAGTATAAATCATGGTTAAAAATTGGAGCTATTTTTACAGCATTTCACACTTGCCTCTTTTTGTTGTTTATGAAAGAACACAACTGAAAGAGAGTTCCTGTTGTAGCAGATGATGCTGGTTAACACATGCCATGCAGCTCAGTGCAGTGCCTGTCTCGCAGATTCTGAGCTCAGTTCTGTTTTCATCACCATCAATGGGAGTTTCAGCATTGCCTACCCTGCAAGTGTCTCTTTTGTTGGTGTCCAGGTGATGTAGTCCACCCCAGCAAAGAACTTGTATGAGAGGCACACACCTTTATACTGAGTGCACAAAGACTTTCCTGAAATCAGTATCTTAGAATCGGTAAGAGATGTTGGAAAAATAATGAAAGCAATAGACATTGAAAGTCCTTAAAATATTTAGTGTTCAGGAAGGTATCTGCTTAAGTTCATTCATATTTTGAGAGCTCTTAAAAGACTTTTTGAACTCTTAAGAATGTCTAAGTGTGCATGCGGTCCTGCCTAGGGGACTAAGTGTGTTAACAGAGTATAAACAGAATGTGTGTTAACAGAGTAGAAGCAGGAAACTAAATGCGAAATACTAAATAAATCCAGGAGCAGGGGAAAGAAAGCCAAACACTTCAACCATCAACACATGCCTGTCAACACTGCTGGTACTAAAAGGCTGTTTTAAAACAAGAATGGTAAAGTTATGAGAGAAAGCACTGTAAAGTTCAGATGCTCTAGACTGAAGGTTGCTTGTCAAACCTTAATGTGTATCTATTGTGTGTATGCATTATAATAATCTTTTAATGGGAGAAATCCCATAAAATAGGAAAATAGAATTGCCCTGCCCTTAAAAACCTGTAGAAATACATGAGAAAAGTGTATTTGGTGTTGAGGGCACAATACATGAAAGGAGATGTTATTTTGGAAGTAATGCTTTTCTCTTCAGAGATAATTGGAGATGTTTGTGAGCTGTGGAGTCTAAAAGTCTGACAGTGATTTTGAGTGCAACTGATTTTATGAACTTTTGAAAGTTGTTACAGTTCTGACTTGCAAGGTCTCTTTTGCTTTTGTCTTTTAATAGCTCTCTACAAACATGCATCAACTGTAAATAAGTTAGGTGGGAATTCCCGATTCTATGTGAAGTTGTTGATTTATGGAACAGGAGAATACCCCACTGCTGGAATCCTGGCCTCGCAAATGTCTCTAAAATATAAAGCAGGGATCAAAATCTTATTTTTTCTATCTTTTGCCTTTCAGGTCCAAACCATGAATTACGTTGGACAATTAGCAGGGCAAGTGTTTGTAACTGTGAAGGAGCTCTATAAGGGACTGAACCCAGCCACATTGTCGGGATGTATAGATATAATTGTTGTACGTCAGCCAGATGGAAATCTTCAGTGTTCCCCTTTCCATGTACGCTTTGGGAAAATGGGAGTTCTACGTTCTAGGGAGAAAGTGGTAAGAAAATTGACAATTTTGATATGTCTGTCTGTGGGTTAACTCTAATGACATGGAAAATGACATGAATGTTCTGTGGTAAGCTAGTCAAGGTTTTCTTTAGACACTCTTTGTGGAGTGCCCAAATTGAGGCAAGGTTCATTTAAAATGGCTGTTACTGATTCTTGTGTTTAAAGCGTAATTTGTAAGACATTGACTATAATAAAAACAAAACAGACAATGACATTTACAACATTTATTTTCAATACAGCAAAATTTTCAATGTGCTAATTTGGGCTTATAGTAGATTTCATTAGTTACTGTGCATTAAGACTCCTTTTTTAATATATTTGATGATAGTTACAAAAAGGAGGATAATAATGAAGTAATATTTTCATACAATAGAATGTTGAGGTTAATTGAAGCTAGAAAAAGCACTTAGGACCTTGAGACAAATGTAACCACACTAAATGACCTGGAAATATGATATCAGATACAAAGTTGCCAGACAGTAATGCACCACAGATGATTTTAGGAAATAATTTGTAACTACATAGAGTCTAGGTTCTAATGTAGCCCAGCTCTGGAGTCCTCAGCATAAGAAGGATGTGGACTTGTTGGAGCAAGTCCACAGGAGGCCATGAAGATGGTCAGAGGGCTGGAGCACCTCTCCTGTAAGGACAGGCTGAGAGAGTTGGGGCTGTTCATCCTGAAGAAGAGAAGACTCCAGGAAGACCTTATGGTGGCCTTCCAGTACCTAAAGGGGGCTTATAAGAAAGATGGGGAGAAACTCTTTATCAGGGGCTGTTGTGATAGGATGAGGGGCAATGGTTTTAAAATAGAAGGAGGTAGATTCAGTGGTGGAACACTGGAACAGGTTGCCCAGAGAGGTGGTGGATGCCCCATCCCTGGAAACATTCAAGGTCAGGTTGGACGGAGCTCTGAGCAACCTGATCTGGTTGGAGATGTCCCTGCTCCTTGCAGGGGGATTGGACTAGATGACCTTTAAAGATGCCTTCCAACCGAAACTATTCTATGATTCTGTAATTGTTCAGCAGAAGGATCCTAATGTCATCGTGAACATTGTTCAATTCTTACATAAATCAGAAAGGGATTCCAATACTTGGGATGGGTAAAAGCTGAAAATGTTACTATGTTGATAGTATACTGTGTCCTAAAATGTGATATAAATGTAGTCTTGTCCAAGTCTTCAAAAAAAATACAGTGCAAATGGGGTTGGTGGCAAGAGAGAGAGATCTCCTGAGAAGTAGAAATAGTTGGGGCTGCATAGCAGTGAGATAAATGTGTGGAAGAAACAGACACATGAATTGTATCAAATGTAAAACATTTTTTCTTATTTGTGCTTCTCATAGTGTAAAGAGAAGTCTGTTTAATGAATTTGAAAGACAGCATATTAAGAATTTGCATGTAGAAGGACTTATTGCACAATTCAAAATCAGGCTATGAATTAAAAGAGAAAAAAGATTTGTGTGGTGAGTGAAGCATTCAGAATTACTTTGTAAAAGATTCAAGACTTTTATATAATGGCTATAAACCTTCCTGAATAGAGGAGCAAGACAGCAATGAGCTGAACGAGCTAGAAAAACATTTTGAGAGTTGATGGCCTTCTGAAGGGATGATGAGAGAAATACAGAATTTAACTATTTTACATTTATTTTAAAGTTTCCTACACTTCCCTGAGAAGCATTTGCCCAGTGACAGTGGTAGGACAGCTGAACAGGAACTGTGTAGATAATATAACTTTCTTTTCATATAAGAATATATTTTTTTCTTCCAGGTTGACATAGAAATTAATGGAGAGGCTGTAGATCTGCACATGAAACTAGGAGACAATGGAGAGGCCTTTTTTGTGCAGGAGACTGATAATGATCGGGTAAGAGCCAAAACTAACTTAAATTTGTTAAAAATTCAATGCCTGCTCTTCAGAGTCAGTTTTGAGGTTAGGAATTTTGTTTAAAAATATACCTTTACCCTTTTTATTACTTTGAAAGTTTCTGAACAACTTTCTGATATGAAAATTCAATACTATGCAATGAATTCATTTTTTGAGTTGCAGAGATTTGGAAAAAATCTAAAGAAGGTCATCATACAGCTGAGAAATAGATCATAGTTTATGTGCTAGTGTGTGAAAAGAAGTAACAAGGACAGAGCTTACATGCTCCAAAGATGTGTACAACAGAGGTTAATATGTTCATGGACCTATTTTTTTTGCAAAAATCTTTGCTTTGAACATATGTACTCAGCAGACTACCAGTAAAAATTCACATGCCCCGCAAACATCTGTGCACACAGTAATTCTGGCACTCACCAAAGACGTGATCTTGCAACTACTATTCATGTGGAATTATATTTAAATGAGAATGCCTGCTGTTGAGCTGTGTGATTAAATACTAGGCTATATAAGTTATGGTCACAGATAATGTAACATAAGAAAAGCTTTTTTTACAGGCATTTCTCTTCAGATATACACAATATTTTTTGTCACTGTCCAGAGTGAGATGAGTTTTCAAATTCTTATATTAAGTATGACATTTCTAGTTTCAGGTGAGAGCTGTGTATTTGTGCAGTATTCACCTGTCTTTATGTTAAATCTTCCTATCTTTGTATTTAAATCTTCTGTGTAGTAACAGTTATTTGGTGATAGAAAATTGCTAGAAATACTTCCATGAGTGTCTAGAGATGTGTATATGTGTAATTGAATAAGAAGATGTTTGTGTGACCTAATTATAAACTGCTGACCTACCTGACTACTATGTTGTCTGAGTTGTGAAGAAGAATTGGATTTTACAAAATGTTCAGGTTATAAACTAGGATTTTTGTTTCTGCTCTGTATGTAGCTTCAGATGGATAGAGACTCTTGCCATAACCTGGCCAATATTAAATGCTCAGAGGATCCTTTTTATTAAGAGTATAGTTCCTGGCTTGTCTAAGAAGATGCAGATATGGAACAATTTCCATTTACTACAGGATCATACTAAGCATCCAGTCTAATCTTTATTACTTTTCTGAGGAATAAATGACTTAGATTTTGGCAATTGTGCATAGATTTTAGAACCAGGTTTAGGACTGGTGGAGGAACTAATATGTTGCATGGTTTGAATTTTTAATTTCTCAGGAGGTAATTCCTTATCATCTCTCCACATCTCCCATTCTGACTGATGGAACTGCTTTAATGGAAGCTCAGCTGAAGAGGAACTCCATAGACAGGTTAAGAAACCTGGACACCAGTGCATCCTCACAAGTACCACCCCAAGCCCATGGATCCCAGCCTTCTACTGAAACATCTCCAGTCTCTAGCTCTGTGAAAAAAAGGAGGAAGAAGAGGAGGAAGTCTACCCATAAAATAGACAGCTTAAAAAGAGAAGACAATGGAGACACATCAGAAGATGAAGACATGTTTCCTATAGAGATTAGCTCAGAGGAAGAAAAAGA
Source organism: Tetrax tetrax (assembly GCA_009806455.1). Taxonomy (NCBI): domain Eukaryota; kingdom Metazoa; phylum Chordata; class Aves; order Otidiformes; family Otididae; genus Tetrax; species Tetrax tetrax. Next base: position 22,600 of record WHYT01013689.1, on the reverse strand, counting down.
ACCATTGGACAATTCAAGGTATCATAGTGGAATTGAGATATGCAATGGAACTACTGCTGAGTCAATGTTCCTTTCCATACCTTCTAACAGTAATGCCTATTTAACTCAGTCCCACATGGCTGATGAACATGTTTCTTTAAGAAAAAGCTTTGGGCTAGAAAGCTATTGGGAATGTTAGTAACAAAAATACTGTCAATTACATTGAAAACATAAGAATAATCCTCCAGGAGGTGTGAATCAAATAACACTTCTCTTTCTCCTTTTAGTTCAGGTTATACTAATTCTTCTTTGCAGTAGGAGTTTTTTGTTGTCTGAAGTATATGACGGTTCAGTAATCTAGTATGGTTTTTAAATGACATGTGTTTCCCTATACCTAGGATCCTTGTTCCAGATGTGTTTGTTGATGATGTGTCTGACATAAAGGCTCCCGCAGTTTCTACGTTTCCTCAGTCTGCATCCTACCCTTATTCAGATGGAGAATGGTCACCTCTTCAAAGGTACTTTTTCTGATAGTACAGTTCTAAATAATCTTCCTCTTTCCATTAATGGCTTATATGCTACTGCTACATGAAGTCTTAGTAAAAGTTTCGATATCAAATGTAGTCATTGTCAACTACGATACGAGAGCTTTTTGTATTTGGAATCAGATAGTGTACAAAAACTTCAGGTTAGCTTTATCCTTGGTTCAGCAAATGTGTCCATAAAAAGCCCACAAATTCTGAAGAATATTTGTATGTGTTAATGTCACTGCCTATAAATACTGTAAAGAAAGCAAATGTTTTGTGAAATCTGAATATTTACCTGCTGCACACACCTGGTAAGGACTTTACTGAATGCAGTTATATACATCTTCAGTACTTTGGAGATAATCCTTTTAAGAACTTGCAAGACTGGAGTTGATGTATAAAAATAAGTTGTTTGTTTTTTTTTTTTAAATGGATAAAAATATGAGCTCTTTGTGTCCCTTTCGAAGCTAGTCTATCGAATTGCACAGTTAGGTAGACATGAAATATTTATTGTGTGAATATATACAGTAATTTCCTTACTTTTTCCTGTACCAGTATTTGTGTGCATGTGTATTCCTTTGATATTGAAACAGGTCAGTTTGGACCTTCTTTCTTGTGTCCGTAGAACACTGTCAAAAAAGGGACAATTTTTTGCTTAATGTGCGTTGCATTATAATTCCAATGAAGTCTCTGTGTGTGTGTCCCCGTGCACATGTGCCCCACGTCCTCCATGCAGACTGGTGGAGTGGGGCAGTAGTCACAAGACCTTATCCAAAGAGGTCTAATCTCAACAGACTGCCTCTGTAGTTGAGAGACAGAGGAAGGGAGAGCAAGGAGATGATTTCAGCGCAAGGGCTTAATTTGAATTGCATTCTGGAAGAAACTTTCTCCCCTGACTGTATAGCTTAATGCTATTAGCTTCACCAGTCTGATGATAGCATGTGTCGATACCCTGCCCATCCGGTGGCTTTTTGAAGTGTATGTTCTGTTTGTTTCTTGATTGCAGTATTCTGGGTTTTGAAAATTCTAGATGTAAATTCAGCATTCCTGTAGCTAATGCACAAAGAGCTTATTTTAATCAGCACTTCTGAATAATGACACCCTGTTTTTCTTTCCACCATCACACTGTGCTGTCCAGTAAGCCTATAGATTGCACAGGGCAATCCTCTCTTCTCACTGTTCCAGTAGATGGAGGCCTGTCTAACTCCTGTCCTCAACAATCTTCTCACTTTTCTCCTCCAGACAGGTAGAACAGTTGTCCTCTCTCTTCTCTGGACTGCTCTTTAATCCTTTTAACACATTAATACACTTTTAACATATTAATAGTATGTGGACTTTGTTGAACTTTGATGTGGTTTAACCCAGCAGGCTGCTAAACACCACACAGTCATTCGCTCACCCCCTCACCCCTTCAGTGGGATGGGGGAGCCGATAAGAAAAAAAGGAAAACTTGTGAGTTGAGGTAAAGACACAGTTTAATAGATCAGAAAAGGAAGGATGATAATAATAATAGTAATAATACAACACAAGTGGTGCACACAACAATTACCCACCACCTGCTGACTGATGCCCAGCCGGGCCCCAAGCAGCACTGCCCCACTGGGCAACTCCCCTCAGTTTACATACTGAGCATGATGTCATATGGCATGGAATATCCCTTTGGCCAATTTGGGCCATTCCCAGCTTCTTGTGCACCTCCAGCCTTCTCACTGGTGGGGCATAAGAAGCTGAAAAGTCCTTGAGTAAGTACTGCTGAGCAACAACTTAAACATCAGTGTGTTATCAACATATTCTCATCCTAAATCCAAAACACAGCACTATACCAGCTGCTAGGAAGAAAATTAACTCTATCCCAGCCGAAACCAGGACAAACTTATAACTGCACTTATTGCTATCCCAGACACTTTGAAAGAAAGTGACATTGAAAACCACTTCCTCTGCTTGCTCCTTTGTGGGCACTGACTGGAGGTAAGTTACCTTGGTGAATCATCCATTGAATGAGGATGGCTAATATAAATTCAGGCCAATGAAAACCTGAGTTAAACCTGAAGTTGATTAAGATGATTAAAAAAAAGGAAGTACTTAGCTAGTGAAAACTTACATTCCTCTGAAAATCAACATTTCTGTGTGGCTTTTTCCAGTCAGTGTATATTTTAATTACATTTTTATCTCATGGTTTTCCCAAGTTGTTTGCTTTTGCATAGGTTGCAAAACTAAAAGCAAAACAAAGGCCTCAGATTAAGTGAGATAAAGAGTGCAAGACTTGTAATGGGAGGATCCCAGTACCAAAAGAGAACTTGTCTTCCATGGTTCCTTCTTTTGGGAGGGGGGAGGACTTTCTGTATGTTGGATTGCAGTGGGGGAGCATCTTACAGAGTAAAGATGACACGACAGATAAGGCATCTTGTTTACGGTTTAGGAGACCCAGACTTAAGCCTTTGCTGTAGTGCAGGATTTCTCTGACTGTGGACTCTTTTCTACAGAGCTAAAAGTGGATACAGATACTTTTTACAATATCTTAAATTCAAGATGTCATAAAATTATACAGCCGGGCCCTCTCTCTCCATTAAGTCAGTGGAGACAAGTCACAGCAACTCAGTTAAAAAATTTAAAGTAGATGTCTGACTATGACCTCTACAATTCTCCATTAATGATAAGGAAGCTTTGGGTAATAAATCAGGCTAAATTGCTCATTACTTATCTCAACATAGATACCATACTAGGTGCCTAAGGTTGTATTGAAACTGATAATCTTAATAAGATTATCCCAGCTTCTAGGTCTGCCCTCTTTAACCTGACCATGTTGCACCACCAAGTCAATGTGAAGTTCTGGGACATTCAAGGCTGTTCTCCTTAATGTTTTTCATGGGAAGGAAGAGCAGGCACACAGGTTGGGATGGAGCAGTGATGTGCTCTGGCTGACTCCATGAACTTTGCTCTGGAGTTCGCCTGTCCTGCAGTCTAGATACTCAGCTGAAGTGCTATTGTAACTTGTCTGAGCAAGGCCCTCTGTGTATCTGCAACTGTTTTCCTTTATGTGAAATGAGAAACTATTATGGCAACCTCAAAGAAGGTTCAGGGGCTTTCAGCTATTGTTGTGACAGGTACATGAAGTAGGCCTCTTTCCTTAAACCTATCTTTTCCCGGTTTGTTTGGCCTTGGTCAAGACAGGACTTTTTCTCAGGTCACACTGCTGCTTTCTCAGGGCTCTGCTTTCAGTGAGAAACACTGAAATCATAGCTGTTAAGGAATACATAGGGCTGTGACACAAATATTCATGGGACATGAATCAGATATGCTGATCTAAATGACTGAACTACAGTTTCCCTTCTTTCTTGAGCAGTATTGATAGGATGGGTGGTTCTAGTTTGATCTGCAGTATCTCAGCAATCTGTGTAAGGCAAGAGAATTTCAACTGGTCAGGGTCAGTGCCTAACTTAAGGACAGGGGAATTGCAAGGCATAGTTCAGCCCAAGACAAACGTCTTGATGGTGTAAGGAATAAAGAACTCATTCTGAATCTGAACCATGGATGCATTTGCAGGATACTGTCACTGGGTTACAAATCCTACATGGTCTTGGTATTCAGCCTTATTGACCGCTAGTGCAAGCATAACATTAATTCAGGATTTAATTTGACCTAACTGAGATGAAAAAAAGTTTAAAGGAATGTGAGCTTTATTAGTCTTCAGTCTCATTTCACTTTGGTGGCAATAGTATGAAGTGAATAGCAGCCAAAATAGTCCCAGTGCGGGTAAAGGAGACGACATCTGGCATTACATATGAAAGCAGAACTATACGAACAGGACTGTGGTAGGCGTAATTGCCATCTGTATCCATAAACTGCAGAGATTATTGTTGCTATTCCAGAAGGATATTAGTTGGAGAGAGCAGATATTAAGTATTAAACAACAATATTGTTTATGAAGAAAAAAGTAAAGGTATTTCTCTGTAATGGAAAACCAGCTCTCACTGGGAGATCACCAACCTGTATTAAAGTTTGTGGGTGGAATAGAAAATTCCAGCCTGTGTTCCAGATGATATAAGGAATGCGAATGCTTTAGTATCCTCTTATAAACACAAAATAATTTACTCTTGTTTGCCTTGTGGATGCATGTTTGCAGTCTGGTTTGGTCTTGGGCCTTTTAAATTTAGATGACATTGCACTAATAGTTCTGGTCTACCCTGAAGTTGTATTAGCAGTTGTACACTAATCTACAAGGAGAAATCAACTGAAAAGAATTCTGAAGGTCTAACATTTTGTTACTACTAAATACTTATATTTTATTGTATAGAAAAATAGTATTTATAGAATGAGAATTAAGATGTCTCCATTGTGCTTGCGTTGAAAGTTCAGTAGATAGTATGTATTTTGTGTACTTTGTTTTGGTAGAATGGATAATATTTTGGGGGTTAGAAGCTCGCCCTTTTCCTAACTTACTATGGTTATACTTGTAGCCATATCTACTCTGAACCATTAACCCAGACATTTGCATGGATCAACCGGCAGCCTTTTGCAGCAAGAGCCTTCTCAGAGCAGAACTCTGCTTCTTCTAACATACACATGTATGCAAGTGCCGTATTTCTGGCACTTGTTTGTATGTGTCTGGGAATATACACGTGGTTGGTGTTGACTAGCATCCTGAGCTTCTTTCCCACTCAGTTGTGTGTACAAGGAACTGTATTTTCAGGGAAGATTATGGAAAAGGCAAGATTCCTCCCTGCACCCCGATCCATGTTCTCACTGCAAAATGCAAAGATTCTAGCCCAAACTGAAGCAATGCCTGTATTCTCTCAGGTTGTCTGGCTGGCTAAGTGAATCTGGGCTGAACATACCCCAAAGCCCAGAGAGGACATTTTTCTAAGTAAACAGTAGGTATTTTGAAGGTTAAATGTGTGTACTGCACAGATTAACTTGTACGGTAGCAACACTTCCTTACATGTAGATATTTTGGGCTTAAAGCAGCAGTAGAAGCATTATTGTGTACGGAGATTTTCTGAAGAGCCCAGGCTCCTGATTTCTGGGGTTTCAATGGGCCCTAGATGTATGGAAAATACTGCAAATCCTACAAACTTGTCAGTGAGAGATGTAGGAGTTGCTGAAAAACCAACAGGAATTTCTTTAATCCTTAGAGCTTGAAAATACTTTAAAAATCACATTGTATTGATTCCTTTATCAGTCAAAAGGTAAGTTATACCCTAAGGACTAAAAAAAGATTTGAAATTCTTAAGACTAAAAGATATCTTCCACAATTGTATTGCTTATACATTTTATAGTTTAGTTAGATAACCTAATTATCTGGAGGTAAAAAGTTACAGCATGTGTCCATATTCAAAGTGTATCGCACTGCAACGTAGATGAAAACAAGGAATAATGTAAGTAATTAGGTTGCTATTTTTTCAGATGTGAAATTCAAAGATTTTTTTTTAAAGCTACTTTGTGTTAGTGTGAAGTGATTTGCCTGTGACCAATGAGTTCCCTACCAAGTAGCTCTTTAGAACTACCTGACATTGAAAGAGCAAAATTGTTTGGATATTCAGTTTATCCAGAAGAAGGTAAAGAATAAATCAAACATGAAGAATTATACTAAATGTAGGAAGCCTTTTGTTTTTGAGAGTGAAAGTACCTCAGTTTGGACCTTTGATTTAGTAGGAATGTTGTGGATTCTTTTGTTGCTTGTAGTTTTTAAATCAGGATTGCACGAGTACACCAGAGACATGCTTTGGCTCAGACAAAAAATAATGGGCTTTGTTCAGGGGGTTCTGGGTGATGTTGTGTGACTTGCATCCTGCAGAAAGACAGAGTAGATAATCAGTTTTCCTTTTCTCCTTGAAATCAGTGAATCGTTATTTATTAATGGCTGACTTAACATCACAGTATTAACTTCACCATGTTAAAATATGCTACAAACTGATAATTTACTAATTAATTATTAAATAATTTATGTTGAGTAGTCAGCAAAACAAACAGTTAAATAGTTTTGAACTGGAAGGGCTCAACTTCTTTGGTTCTCCTGGATTGACTGTAAGCGTGCATCCAGGGGTAGAACTGAACAAGTTAGTAGAAGGAAGTAATCAACTGGATTCCTTTGACTAGTTTATTACTTAGTCAGGATAAAGTATGTTGTTGATCCAAGTGAGTAATTTCTGCGCTTCACATCCATTATAACAATACTAACATCTCTTCATCTGCTATTGCTGGTTCCATCCTCATTCTTTTTTTCTGCACAGAAAAACAAAAATCCTCCAGAAATGTTCAGGTCCAGTGCTCTTGTTCCATCGCTTTCAGCTTCTCAAAACCTGCTTCTGTGACAGGACTTACTGAAAAATGGATGAGACCTTTTAATGCCATTCTAAGAGGATCCTGAACTGTTTTTCCATGCTTTCACACTTTCAGTTTGCTAGTGATTATTTAGATCTTCAGTGCTTTGGGTTGGTGGATATCAGTTTGGAAAGTGCTTAGTGCATTGTGGTTACTTTAGGTTTTCTAATATTTCTTGTTTGTTTTTCTTCAGCCCATCAGGTTCACGCCCCTCTACTCCTAAAAGTGACTCGGAATTAGTCAGTAAACCTGTGGACAGAAGTGGACTGAAGAATAATCCCCACATGCACTGGGCATGGGGAGAGCTACCCCAGGCTGCAAAGGTATCCAACGAAACGTGTTTAATTCCTGCTAGCATCTATTGTGCTTTAATGGGGCACATATGCTTATTCTATTGCAGACTGTTTTTACATAAATTTGCATTATTTTATGTAAGAGAATTGCATCTTGCTCCTTAGGAGATACAGGGAGGTACCTTGTGCCATAGATGTTCTCAACACCTGTGATATACAAAAGAAAATGGAGAAGTACCTGAGACCTAGTCTCATAAAAGACAGCTTAAATAGCGTACAAAATCAAACCCTATATCTTTTAGTAAATCACTGAGGTTCATAAGTGGTCTTAGGTGGAATTAGGAGTTTGGTCTTAGCAATGTGATTTACAAAAATTAAAATTGGTTGTTTGAGTACATAAGCATCCAGAAACACCTGCAGTTCTGTATCTCTGCATGCCCAGACGTGCTGAGCCAGCTGGCTTGGTGCCTGTCTGCTGCCTGAAGCCATTTGGCCCAGTTAGATGGCAGGATCTGTAGTGTGCCAGCAGCATTGTCTCCCAGGCTGCACAGTAGCCATGTGCAGCTGAGTACACTGCAGGTCAGTCAGGTGCTGCACAGTAGCCATGTGCAGCTGAGTACACTGCAGGTCAGTCAGGTGCTGGCCGGCTCCTTATGATTGCTATGGAGTCAGAGCATTCCTACAGGAAAGGGGAGACTTAGGACTTACACCTGTCTCAGAGTATGAGAAAGAAAGATCAGGTTCCAGGGGCATACTGCAACTGTGGGGGGAGGCATGGTGCAGGGTTTGGCCCCTTCTGCTGAAGATTGGCTTCTGTGTAGAAGGGACTGCAGGAGTGATGGGGTCAGGAACAGTATAAAGAAACAGAATTCCTGCTTTGCATGCCAGGGAAGTGGATATTCTCCTCAGAAAGACTTCTGTGTTCTGGTGGTGGTACCAGAATTAAAATGGCGCTATTATAATTTATCTTTAATTCACTGTTGGTAGCTAGTGATGAAAGCAGGGATAGAAATCCAGAATTCTTAATTCCTTCAGAAGAACTCTGGCCTCTTCTTTAGTAGGTCAAAGATGAGCTGTCCCATCACCTCTGCTTTGTTCTCCTCGTCATGTATATTACAAGAAAATTGGGAGTTATTTTCTGTACGTAGAGAACTGATGTAAGTGCACAGGTCCAAGCAGGAGTCTCAAATTGGTACTTCCAGTCTAGAATTTAGGATTTTCTGTTAGTGATTTGGGTATTTAATTTTTTTTTATCCCAGTCACACAGCCTGGTCTGTATTGCAAGTCTTACTCCTGGAGGCTTTCCCTCTGCAGTCTCTGTCTATGTCCTGCCCAAGCTTCTTGGAGATGATTTGGCCATACCTGATTGTGTAAGGACTCCAGTCCGTGTTCCCGTCTCATGTTTGTCAGGGTTACCTTCTGAAGAAAAGCTAGGATTTGCGCAGGAAGGGAGAAGGGCAGGGTGGGAGTCGTGACATGCCCCCAGGCAGGTGAGTGGGAAATGAGGACCATGGAACACATTGCAGAACAGATCTTCCCTGGCCCTGAGATGCAGCTGAATTTTGCACAACCAAGCACACAGCCAAGAGGTCTTTTGTAGTCTCCACCTCTGTTAGTTGTGGCTTTCTGCTGTAGCTGATTACCTTGAGAATCTGGTCTTACTGGAGTGAATAGAACAGGTTAAACTCTGGCTGTTGCATTTTTTTAAGAGTTTTGCTTTATAGCAACCTGTTTATTTTTCTTCACAGGCCAGTTCTCTGCTCAAAGCAAAGGAACCCAGTGTAATGGATGTAAATCCTTCTGAAAGCACTCATTTTCGGGTCATCCAGAGTTCTCCTACAGAGGAGTTTAACACCATGTCTCCTCTACCTGCTCTTGGACAAGCAGATGCAGTAACTGCTGATGAAAGTGAGCCCGTACCAGCTGAGACAAATAAGCCAGAGATAGAGTCTCCAGGAGCAGCTGTGCCACCATTGCCTGCCAGTGAAGAAATAAAACAAGCTGGAGCTTGCTCAGCCCAACCAGCTGGCAAGACAGATTCCCCTTCCAGAAGGAAAGGTAAAGTGGTGGATTCTGCACTTTTGTGTGTATGATTTTTGTCTTTGAATTTTATGGTGATAAAGTACTTCATTGTCTATAAATTAATCTGTGCCCTGAAGGCACTTTCAGAGCTGGAAAGGAGTGAGCTTTGGAAAGAACGTTCAAAACCTGAGCTGTGCAGCAGGCTGCTCACAGGACCCATGTAGTAAGATAGAAGACTTTCCTTGGTCTGGGATTTTTGGCAGCTCTGTGCATATGAGCAAGACTGCAAAAAAACTTGCTCCAAGTTCATCTGTGGTTGACAGATCCAGAAATCTCACCTTTTAGTACAAGCACATGGTAGATCTGATGGTTCACCTGCTGTGACTACTTTCTGAGTTATTATATGTTGCTGGTAATTGTGGAACCTTTCTGGTCTAGTAAAAAGTTGTAGTACATCTTTTGCACAAAGAACAGATTTGCCATAAAATAAGGTGCTTTTCTTTCACGTGAGGAATTTCAGTTCTGTGATACACATCCTGTCTTGAATTTGTGAAATACAACTCAGTCTGCTTTTCTACTTAATTTCTAAATCCATGCTATTTTATTTTAAGTGCTACAATCTTCATATGAAACTTTTTTTTTTTTGCTTACAAATGTCATGTTTTTAGATCTCTGATTATTCTATTATTATGTAAGCCCTATATAAGCCTAACTTGTGCAGCTGCTTTTTAATTAGTAAACATACAAGTTTCTTAGCCACTTCCCCATGCATTCCATTGTCTTTGAAGACAAAAAATGACAGTGTTACTCTGCTTACTCTTCAGTCTTTACATAACTTTATTTTCTAATTGCTTTTCTGATGTTTTGTGTTGGAAATTGTGACAGTGAGAAGTCATGGGTTTTAGAACGAATGCCAAATTAGTTGTTGATCTTACAGCGGTTACTTGTCTAGATGTACCAGCACCAACAGGACAGCGATGGCTCCGTGTTGGTACTAGTGAAAGACCGAGGAGGGCTGTCTTGTCCCCTGCGATGATGCGTGTGCACACACAACGCATCAGTTGTATGTGCAAACAGTGAGTTGTCTGCATAACAAGCCAGTTACAGTCTATTAGTGACTATGGTACAGCCTGTTGTTATTTCCCTTTTGCAAGGGAGGATTGAAGATTAGTTCTCAGACATTAAATGGTCTGATTGCCTTACTGTGATAATAAGCTATGAAAATACTCAGAAAGCTTTCTTTTTGCTGTTTGCCTACAGTGACCACTGACTTTTAGTTCACAGTGGTTTTGTCTGGGATAGGGCGGCTTCAGCGTATCTCAAAACTAGTCCTCTGCTGTCCCATTTTGTGTATTCAAAGTCTGAACAAAATATATGAGCAACTTGTTTTGAAATTTTTGGCAGTATATGTTATACAAATACAGTTTGCAAACTGTTATAACTTGCCTAGTTTCTCAATCTTAAAATGAATAGTTAAATGATAATAACAGTTCTGGCTTGTTACTCAGAAAATGCTCATTAATAGGCTTATTTGTGCCATCCCTTACAGACAAACGAAGCCGGCATCTTGGTGCTGATGGTGTCTATTTAGATGACCTCACTGACATGGATCCAGAAGTTGCTGCACTTTATTTCCCCAAGAAGTATAAGTCCTTTGCTTATATTTTTACTATTTAAAGAGCTCTTGTCACCTTCCAGATTTAGATCAAACTCTTCATTGCAAATCAGCTGAGACCTCTTTTTCAGTGTCCAAACAGAGGTGAACGCAGAAGAAAAATAAAACTCTGTAGAGAGGAATATTAGAGCTTTTGGAAGGCTCTGCATTTGGGCCTGAGATGTGTGCTTCAGACTGATTTTCTATTTTGGTCAACTAAGCATCACGCATTGATTGTGGATTGTTATGTAATGTACACTGATGTTTGTGAGTGTTACTCACATGCCGTGGGAGAGCAGTTGGCCTTGGGATATATTTATCCCTATGTCCTTGCTTATTACCCTGAAGAACCTATCTTACTGTTAACTGTATTAGCACAAAATTATTGCTCTAATGGTATTCTGCTGTGAGTGATCACCTATAAATATGAAAGCTAGATAATAATTTTTGGGAGATGCATGACAGATTTCTTTATTAAAATATTGCACCCTGAACATACAATTTCCAACTTGTTCTAATCTTTATTAGAACCTCTTATAACATTTATAGTGCTCTTTCCACGTCATACTCCAGTCATTTTACTGAAGTAATTGAGCAACAACTAAAGTAACTTGCATATTTTGTTTTTCTTTTTTGCTTGCTTAAACTCAGCTATTGTAATTCTAGCATTTCAATAAAAGTGAGAAAGATTAGTAATGTGGAGAAAAAAGTTGGATTGAATTCCTTTCTCTAATTCATTCATATAAATCTGGAATGGGAATTAGAGTTTGAGCCTGCACTTTGTAATAATGATCTCATCTATATACAGATTTTTAAGTGGGTATAATAACTTATTACTTCTCAAAATTTTAATCCTGCTAGTTTATATGTTAAGTATTTCACTTACATATTTGTGGCATATGACTACACAAACACTCATCCTTTATTTTAACTATTGATTTATATAACTAATATAAATTAAATAATAAACAAATATGTTTGTTCTTGTTCCTGTGTGGGAATAGTTCTACTAGTATAAACTCTGCTTATAGTAGCATTATTTTGTCTACTAAGTTTGTACAGTTCATTGTCTTGTTTTTTTCCCTATCTCTTGTAAATAAGCGAAGCTATAATTATACATGCCTAGTTTAGGCAAGTAAGTAAAAGTGATCTAATATTTGAGGGTACATGAGGCTTATATTACTTTGATAATGGTGAAACTAAGCAAATTTTTTCCCTTTCTTTTTTCCTAAGTATGTGTCAGATGTGAACGATGCGTGTTGAAGGGCACAAATTTGGGATTAAATAAAGACTAAATGCCTGATTTTTTTTTCCTAGTGGGGATAATATCCAAAATAAGAACACGAATGACACAGGACCGCGGTCTGACAGCCAGTCTCCGCAGTCTGTTGGGAGCTCAGGTATTGACAGTGGAGTTGAGGGCACTTCGGATGGAATTCGAGATTTGCCCTCCATTGCCATTTCTCTCTGCGGAGGCCTTACGGACAACAAAGAAATAACCAAAGGTACGGCCTGACCTGAATTACAGGCGTGTGCTGTGATCCCAGGCTGAGGAAGCAGTGCCCTCCTGTGGCTGTTCTCAAGAATATGTTGAGAAGAGAAATACTGTCCCTGTAATGATGTTTCCTAGAATTTGTCATATTTAAAGTTGTAGACTTATATAGGACTTATGATTTTTAACACATTTTAATAATCCACTCTATACTAAATTTTTGAAGTATTTTATTGGTATTTTTATTTCCTGATAGCACTGTGTTTTTTATCACAATAGCGTTTAACGGTACTTTTGCCACTTGGTCCAGAATATGGTTGGAAATTCACAGCTGCCAGTGTCAGGAATGAACATGGTGATTTGTAAATGGGGACACTAGGAGGGGGCATTGGAAACTTTAACCTGAGTTCCTGCACTACTTCCAATTTATTGTGTGGCTTCTAGATAAATCATTTATAATGCTGTGTGCCTTAAACTTCCAGCTGCATAATGTACATTAAGACTTGCACTTTCTGCACTAGTATGGTGTCATAAAATCACATGAGCCTGATGCTGTGCTGATTGCTGTTTAGAAGCTAGTTATCAAAGCATTTCAAATATATTGTGATTTACTGGAGTTGTATTGTTATCTGAATCACTTATAAATTACATAGATTTTGTGAAAGGGTCACAGCCAGTGGAAAAGGTATTTATTCATAGGCATTTTCACTTTGCTGTAGGCCTTACAAGTAATCATTAAGTTTCTGGCTGGGGGTTTACGTATACATTGAGCCCATCAGTTCCTGCTCCTAACTGGAACAGATGATCAGTGAAAGGCGTGACAAAGTACTTCCTTGCCTTGCTTAGAAGCCTGATTTTCCTTTCTCACAACTCCATCCCCGAGCTTTGACTTGGCTTGTATTTTGAACAGGAAAGACATCCAGCAGCTAACAAAGAAACCCTCAGCGTCTTCTGAGATTGAGAGTCTCTGAACATCTTCTTCCATATTGATGCTAATCTCAGCACCCTAGTAATGAAGGGCTGACCCTGAATGTGACACCTATGTGTCTAAGAGATGTTAAGAGGTTTAGACTGGCCCATCCCAGGCATCTATAAATGCATGCTTTACATATGTAATTTTTTTCCCCCCACAGAAGAATTCTTAGAACATGCAGTAACGTATCAACAGTTTGTGGACAATCCTGCTATCATTGATGACCCTAACCTTGTGGTTAAGATTGGAAATAAGTAAGTATATTTTGGGGAAAAAAAAAAAAAAGTATTTTACTATTGTAACAGAAACACTTCTGTGGCACTTCAGTGTATTAAACCAGTTTAACCGTAGCTGGAAAATAGATTTTGAATGCTGATAGCTTAGATTCATCCAGAAAGAGTCAACCCTCTAGTGAATTCAGGCTCTTCAGGTTACCTTTCATACTTTAAATTGAAAGTAAAGAGCAGTTTCAGATGCTCTGTTACAGCTAAGTGACACAATTTGAATTTCAAGAAGCTAGTATTAAATGCTAATAGTGTTCACACTCGGTGGGCAGGGTAAAAATGAAATGGGATGTGAGCTTACTAAGGCTTGCCCTGAGCCAGTTTGAATAATTAATATTTACAGGGATATGGCAGTCTGCTTGCAAACACTCTGTACCTGGCAGGTTATCTGTATATACTGAATATTTTGGTAATATGCCTCTATGGAGACATTGCTTTTCAAGACTTGTCAGGCTTCACTCACCTATTTCTGCGAGGCTAGGACATTCATATGCTTCTATTGCTGGCAGCAGTGCAGCACTGTGGTCTATGCCAGATGCAGCTTTTTGGAAGGTGTTTTAACTTGAGAGCTCCTTGCACTTGACATACAGTGTTACAGCGTAGAGGAGACATCATGGCGTTGTGCTGCATTTAGAGGTTAGGCTACCCTTAGTTACAGACATTGCTCATACAAACCTGACGTGCCTGGCACATCCTTGTGTGATAGTTTGTATTGCACGTGTTGCAGCCTCATACCTGACCTTTGCTGTGGTCTGAGGTCAGTCACTAATTGCTTCCCTGCTGTAGTTCTCTAAATTTGATGGTAATGTTTACCTGCCTACTGTTATGTTGGAAGGAGAGGAGTACTTGGTGAGGGTCTTACTGTCATATTCTCTGGATGTCACGTGAGCTTCAGCTTTGCTATACAGACAGATGATAATATTGTATTTGTCCTATTGTCTGTAACAAGAGTTGACCCATGTTCAGTACATAATAGCAAAAGCTTGACATTCTGCAGACTATGGCCTCTAACTTTTGTGTAGTTCCTTGATGGAAAAACAGTGAAAACAGCTTGTAAAAAAAAAAAAACAAAAAACAAAAAAAACCAAAACAAAACAAAAAAAAAAAAACCCAACACAAAACAAACAAACAACAACAATACCCCCCCAATAAAAAACCACCAAACCCAAAACCAAACCAACCAAACAAAAATCCCCAAAAAACCAACTCCCCCAAAAAACCAAACTCTTGCTGTGATAATGAGGTGTGGTAAGAATGTGAATAATGTATGACAAACACCATTTGTACTTAAGGACCTGGATTGTGGAATAAAGTGGGTCTGCTATTACTGGTGCAGGCCAGAGTTTGACCTGTGCTAAAGAGGCTTCATGATTTTTAACCTGGCAGCTGATAAATACTAGGTAGATTGTGAATTGGAACGTTGGGATTACAAAGCGCAGTAATTGTCTTTTGTGTGCCTAGATACTACAACTGGACAACAGCTGGTCCCCTTCTGCTGGCAATGCAGGCATTCCAGAAACCTTTGCCAAAGGTGAGATTGAACATAAAGGTTGGTCAGAGGAGGAGTTGTTACATTCTGCCTTCGTTAATAGGGATTATAAACATAAATTATATTGACCCATGTTAGTGTTTGCTGTAGCTGAATACTTGGTGACTGTTTTACATTTTATCTGTATACAGCATATATTATCAAATAATAATTTGAATTTAATCTTCAGTGAATAAGCTTTAACTACTAGATAATCAAGGCCTGTAACTTGCTAGTGTTCTTTTTCGTGGCTGATCATAACCAACCCAGGTAGGTAGTGGCAGATAGCTACAACTATATTACAGCTCTGTATGTTGGCTTGTATTAAATCATTGACGAACTTAGTCCAATTCCACGTTACCTGGTGCCACACAGATGCTCAGGACAGAAATATTCACTACTGTAGACATACATGCAGAAGCAGTATCACCATTGGCGCTATTTTGTATCCTGGTTAGCCATAAATTCAGTAAATTTTTGAACCTAAACTTTCCTTCTGCCATTTTGCAGGACTTCACATGTCTTGGGGTTTAATCTATGTGAATTCAAATGCTATTTCTATTGCTATGAATGTGGAATAAAAATTTCTTCAAAGCTCAGCATACTCTCTACCACTGTGTTATTTCTTTGCGCCGTGTAACCTATGTATGCAGTCATGCATAGCTGTGCGGTAGCATCCCAATATAAAGTAAATTGATCCTAGAAGTCCCGAACATCTGGTAAACTTGGCTTGAATTTCAAAGATGTCACGTAGCCAGATGTTTTGTGCTTTACTGCTAGTATTCTAGTGATCACCATAGATGGGATTCATCCCGTAGAACTCAAATGCCTACAGAAGGTGTATAGTTACCGTACTTTGTTTTTGTTGGGCGCTTCCACAAGAGTGAATCAAACTTTGGTAGGTGCGTATAGAGTCTTCAGTGGCAATAAAGATAATGCAAGGTGACTGCATTTTTAATTAAACACTTTGATGGCTGAGACAGATGTTTTGGGTTTTGCCTAGGATGGGTAAATAGAAAGAACTGGTATTAAATATTTTTGCCATTAAGTTAAGGGAAGTGGCAGTTCTTTCAACAGCATTATGGTTATGCCTTTATTCATATAGGTTATCAGTTTAGAAAAGTCTTCTATGAGTGTGAAATTCAGTGTGTCCCTTTTTTTTTTAATTGTTAACTTATATTCTGAATGCTGATAACTTTCTAGACAGTGCAATTTTAGTGTAGTGAAGAAGCCAGGATATATAATTGGAACAGTGTGTATGACTGGGAAGGTTTACTTGGCTGAACTGTACTTCTGAAGCTAAAATTATTCATTTATGCTACCAGTCATCCTACTGGTTTTCTTAATCAGTTTTGATTTGCTTTAATAATGGAACTAAGGAATTGAAATACTAAGATGCTTTATAGAGTGATTGAAAACTAGAGTTTTTGCAAACAAAAATCACTCATGTTCTGCAAAATACGCTTAACCACATGTCTAATTGTAAGCATGTGAATTATTTCACTGAAAGCCAGTAGGACATCTGCTTGAAATTGTCCGTGTGTTTGAGAACCTTTTTAAATTGTAGCCATTGTTTTCAACAATGGCATTCCATTCTCAGTAGCTCCATCTGCTCCTTGTTTTTTATTTTAGTTTTAAAAGTTCTCAACTTATTTGCTCAATGTTATTCCTCTGTCATTTCTTTTGATTCTCATATACTTTAGATACTATAGTGAAGAGAACCTATGGAAAACTAAGAGGAGGCATGTGTTGTCCTGTGCATTAGCTGAACTTGACCTTCTCTCTTAACTGCTAAGAGTTCTTGGAGAGAAAAAAAAAAAATTTTTTTTTTGTTTGTTTTTTAAATCACTAATCAACATCACCATTTTATTTTGTTGACTTTGCTTACAGTGGAGTCTATCATCTCAGAAAGCCAGCGGCTAAGCTATTCTAGGGCATACCAAACACTGTGGCCACCTTTATTGTCATGTTTTCCACCTTTCATCTTTTGCTTGCTCTCTTAGTGAAAGAATTCAGCTCTCCTTGTAACAATGCATGAGGTTCCAGTCATCATGGGTATAGAAAGAAACTTTTCTCTACTGAGGTCTAGTATATATAACCAGTGAAAGTAGCCAGGGTTTAAAAAAAAAACAAAAAACAGTTCTAACATTATCAGTCAAATTCATAGCATTATATTGAACTCATAAAAGCTAGCAACTTGTTTGCTTTTTTTCAAACTAATGATTAAATATGAACTTTGTAGTTATTTTTAAATGAGAATAACCATCTTGCATGTTACTGTTTTGCATGAGAGCTCTTTCAGGAAGTGACATTTTTCTTTTTTTTTAAAATATAATTTGTACTAAGTAACTTCAACTTAAAACAGTAGGTTCTCCATTCTAGACATTATACTAATATCTATTTATGTTTTTTTTTTCTTCTTTGATTTTATTTCTTTTTCATTTTCCTTTTAAAAATACCATAAGTATTCATGCTTAAGTTACTTCAGAGCAGCTTT
This sequence comes from Tetrax tetrax, assembly GCA_009806455.1. Classification (NCBI taxonomy): domain Eukaryota; kingdom Metazoa; phylum Chordata; class Aves; order Otidiformes; family Otididae; genus Tetrax; species Tetrax tetrax. Next base: position 5,030 of record WHYT01013689.1, on the reverse strand, counting down.
GGATACCATTAGATTTTGCTTTAGTAGAATTTATGGTCCACAGACAGTATGTTTACTTTTATTCTATTTATTATCAGTTAAAATTGTGTGTTTGGCACTTTCTTTCATTTACATATATCAGGTTGTCCTTTGTTTTGGGTTTTTTTTTATGTTACCATCCACTTATGACAGGCCACTGTGGAATCTATAATGCGAGACAAGATGCCCAAAAAAGGTGGAAGGTGGTGGTTTTCATGGCGAGGGAGGAACAGCACTATTAAAGAGGTAAGTTTGAGAAGCAAGCAGTTTCCTTCTGGTTGCAGTGGGAATGCTGGATATAGCTGTATTTATCCCTCAGAACTTTGCTTCTGAGAGTAACTCAATATTCAGCTTGACTGAGGATGTACCCATTAAAAGGTGTTTGAACAGGGTCTAAAGTCTGACTTCTTTTGACCTCAGAAAGCTTTGGATCAGACCCTACCTGAAACATTTGCCTGCAGAGTTTTGGTTCTGCATTCATTTTCATTACACAAACCTGAGGCAGTATTGTCTAATGGATTTAATCTGTGTTTGGGAACGGAGAATTGAAGAGCCGTGCCACCAATTTTTTTTTTCATGCAGATTACCTACCTTTCTTTTGATAGTTGAAGAACAGATGTATTTGAATAATGTGGGCTGTAAAATTCAGCGAAACCTAAGATGGAAAACTGACTATATATTATTTTTAAAGTCTTCTCGAATTTCTTTTCTGAACATTAAAAGTTTGTGGTAACAGTCTTAAAGCCATGGATGAACATTAAAGAACACTGAAAAAAAGGAAAACTTTATATGAAATATTGATCTCCTGTCTAGACATATTTAATCTTGAGAGTTGGCTAATAAAACCTCTTCATATTAATTTATACTACTGGAGCATTAGTACTTAAGGGGAGAAAATGACTTCTAATACGTTTTTATGATTTTGTCTCAGTCGCTGAACGTGTTTTAGCCTTGCATGAAATAACTATTGTACTGATCTGTGGGTATGGGATTCAGAGTGGGAGATTTTAGTCTGTATGGTGTGTTGAAGTTTTTAGAATTTTTGTCTGAGTGGAAGTATTTATCTCTTGAGCTATGGCAGCTATAAATGGGTAAGAGGAGGAGGTGTTGTTGTTTGTGTGTCTCATAAAATCATTTACTGTTTAAAAATCTCGTGGGGTGAAATTGATAGAGCTTAGCATCTATCTACTCAAGGTTAAAGCAGTTTGAAAAGTTTTATTGGATTAAGGATGTTAATGTTTCTATGAAAGGTAACTGTGTGGGTTTTGTTTTTGGTTTTTTTTTGTTTGTTTGTTTG
>WHYT01013688.1:0-22844 GCA_009806455.1 Tetrax tetrax | reverse complement strand
TTTTTTTTTTTTTTTTTTTTTTTTTTTACTTACATTCTTGTCTCCTTCATTGACACGGATTTCGTAGCAGTACGCCAGAAGGATATCAATTAAACCAAGATATGCATGATGACGGCTTCTTTTATCCAGAAGATAAGATTTATTTGTGAACTTTCTCAGCTGTTCTCTCTCTTCTTCAGAGAAGACAACTATAAAAAGGGTAATTGATCATTAATTTAAAGCTGGCACATTCATTTTAATAGGTGGTAATACTACTTCAACAGTCTCTTTAAAAAGAAGTGTGTTACTAATCACAAGCCACTCACCCCTCAAGAAAAAGCCTAAATCATTCTTACTTTCATTTTTAACTTTTATTACACCCTGACACAGCCCTTTCAAAGTCATGTTCCAACCCTGCAAAGTACTGCATATATACACACTGTCAATTCTGAACCCCTCTGAAAGTGCCAAGGATTTCTGTGGATGCCTGGGTATCTTATACAGAGATATATGCACAATCAGATCAGAGTAAATTGAAGTTTTTTAAGTCCACATTGTATGGGATAAAAATAAGTGAATAGGATAACAAACACAATTATATTTACCTATTGTAGAAAAGAACTAAAGAAATAGGGAATGAAAAAAAGGAAAGGCACAATTCTGTATTTTTAAGCCTCATCAATTTTGACTCACAACCTAGGCATTATTCAGGAGCTTTGTTTAAGCTGTCTGGTAACATCCTTCCAGTGTGTGAGGGAGAGCAAAGGCAGATCAAAATCCTATCTCCACCCATGGAAGCTGCATTTCCTTCCAAAGAGTCACGGTATCCACCATCAGTGACCATCACATTTTGCTTATCTTCAGTGTACCTCATTTAGTTAAGATTGGCTATACAGAGCCAATCCAAAGAACCTTCTCACTAAGTGCTTTCTCTTTGGGATGCACAAGGAAGATGACAAAAACAACATAGCAGGCATGCTGTGACAAGGCATCCAAGTATTTCTCTAGGAATCAGTGGTACAGACACAGAGTACTTAGTAGAGATTAACTACATAACTGACTAGAAGCCATCTCTGTACAAACCCAAAGTAAATCAAGAAGCCATTTATTACAACTGAAACAGCCAGAAGCCAACGCTAAGAGATTGTCATCCAGGCTGCACGGAGCACAGGCATTCCCTGTCAACAGGCTCTGATTTACTGAACAGGACAGATGTAGTGAGCACATTTTGGTCACATCACAGAAGAAAGTTACAGGCACGAGGTGACTTGACAGGAGAAAGCAGTGTTATTAGCTTGACAGCTGATATTCTGCTGCATTGACAAAGTCCCACTCTGTGATTTGTTCAAGCATCAGTAACACTGGAGGCAGCCCAAGTTTAAAATACCACTCATTCAAGGAGATTTATCCGAGGACAGAACAAGGCTGATGTGGCACTCTTGTGACACCTTCAAAATAAACGGTAAATGCCAGGGGTAGATACACAACGTATCACTTAACTCGCTGAATTTTAATTATTTATTACGGGGGGTGGGGGCAGCAAAGCCAACATCTTACAATTAATAGCAAAATGACTCTTCAATTTTTCTTTAACCAGCTCTGTTTGGAGTCACTATGTTCTGGTATACTTACCTAGGGGCAGAGAAAAGTTGTAGGTAAGATGTACAAACTTAAAAGTGTAAAACAATTAACTGCTAACCCACTGAGACGAGGCAGGCACCTGGGAAGTGGCTCCCAGAGGCAGATCCTTGAATATTGCTGAGCCATCATCTTCCACCATCAGCACTAAGCACCCAATAACCCAACAGCTCCTGCGCCAACTCGATTTCCTGTTCTTCCAGCGTAGGATTTTTTATCTTTCACATTGGTATTTACCTCTGGAATCCCTGAGCTACTAATAATCCTGTCTCAACAATACTACCTGCAATTTTGCTGTTCTTATTTTTCTGTAGAAAACTCTCTCACAGTGTTTCCTCAGCAGCACGAGCCAAGGTTATGCAGCTGGCATAACCCAGAATCCAGAGCCCTGGACCCTTAGGACACAGGGAACCAAATTCCCAGGGGGAGGTTACAGCACGGGTGACAGAAAGAAAAGGTTACAATTCCTAGTAAACCACGTTCCTTTTTACAGTCCTTGCCCATTTCTCTATCTCTATACCTCTATGACGACTGCAAATGTGCTTAAAGATGTTTCTCCTCAAACACTGCTCATCATCATTTTACACAATCCACGTTCTCAGGGACACAATCCGCCTATAAGACAGGTGGTCGTCTTTATCCCAGGAGGTTTCTACAAGCTCTCTAATTTTATGACATGTTTTGAAACAATTGTCTGATGCCAAAGGCATGTACATATGCACATACCTCATCTTCAGATGTAAAATTACAAATTAGGAAAAACATTTTTGAATGTTTCTTCTTTACGAACTTTTAAAATGGTTCTATCAGCTTCATAACCATGAAATACTTGATTTAAATTCCTATGGAAACTTCTTGATGAGCTAAACATTTCTCTGGAGTCAAGCCAGTCTCCATTTATTTACAAGCTCCCACACAAAGAAATTCCAGCTTCTATATCATCTTGAGAAAGCCAGTCTCTTCCACTTGCTGTGATCCAGTACAAAGTGACAATTTCGCAAGACTATGGCAGTTTTAATTCTGATTTTCTGTTAATGCAATGCAGTTCAGTATTACTCCTTAAATCACAAATATAGATTATGTATCTGTATTCTATCAGAAAATTTCCTTAAAAGTTCTTAAGCTGCACTGATTCTTCAGTGAGTCGCCTCTATCATCCATATTAAAATTATCCATAAAACCATATGTGCAATGTTGTAGCACATTTGAAAAAAATTAGTTTCTGAGAAACATAACAAAAACACTTTGTAAGCTGCTACAGTAGGGTGGGTTTAATGAGGTATCGCAACAGGGTGTTTACAGATAGAAGAAGATCCAATTGGAAATAAAAAAGGTATTGCCAATTTCCACTGGAAAACCCTCTCCTGGAGTACAACACAATTTATTATAAAATCATGTGCAAGTGGCACTTTCACCCCGAAGAGAAGCACAGAAGAGGAGAGGTGAAACTGAAGCTAAAAAAGAAAAAGAAATTCTGGAAAGCAAACAGACAAAAGTTTGTTCACAAAGACAACTACAGCAGATCAGATTCATAAAGCGTAAAATCAGTTCTGATTATTATAGTAATAAAGAAATTTGTTACAAAGAAGCTAAATAATTCCTTCAAAGCACATGAGAGTATCAGACAGAATACCTCTTCAACAGTTATGCCAGCACTCTCATATTTCTAGCTCCAGCTCTTTAAACGCTAATGAAAAGAGCTGATCCAAAGTAAAAAAAAAAAAAAAAAAAAAAAAAAAAAAAAAAAAAGAGCAGTGAGACATTAAAAAACCTGATGATGTAAAACCAAAAGAGAGAATAACCAGGGATGAACGTAAGAGCAGTAATCCATGGGGGGGGGGAAGCAGCTGCGATCTGTATTTCTAATTAGTCGTTGTAACTGAAAACATTATAAAGACAAAAGTAATCAAGTTCTTGGTTCTAAGAAACCAATAAAGATAAAAACAAAAAGACATCAATATAAAACAGCAAAAGGAAGAAACAAAAAAATAACTCTCTTCCTTCAGTGTTTTTTAATAAGAAAACATACTTATACCTGCTAATTTTTATGTCACTTTCCCACATTAAACTCACTTTTCCATGGAGTAACTTGAGGAGTCAGTTTCTAAAGACATTCCTGATTCCAAAGACACTGTGCAGGTGGGAACTGTCCTAATGGCAGCAGTAACATCACAGAGACTCTAAAGGTACCACGTGCCAAATTACAGCGCCAGGACCCCAACACTGTGGTAGCCTGTACTGTCATCTTCTGTCAATTTTAACATTACCATTCCTAAAGAGATTCACTGTTTCACATTTGAGGGTAGCGGACTTCCCCAGCATGAGATGTTGCACATCTGACAACATGTAGTTTCCATCTCTCAGTTTCCACGTTCTTGGGTAATGGCTTTGGACAGCAGACATGTAATCAGGAACATCATCTTCCTTCACACAGGACAAGCTGGCCATGGCAGTACACCCACCACAAGCTGTACACATTTTAAACACCCCAATATTTGAAGTCTCTTTGCAAGCTGTATGCTTGGAAGTACCTCACCTCATAATGGAAAATGATGGAAATTACCTTGTGTTAAGCAAAGCCTCTAAAATAAGACATAAGTTTGGAACTCCAGAAGAGTAAGACATCTGGGTACAGTACTCTTCATTTTATGCCTGTTTTCCATAAGCAATAAAAAGAAACCACACGAAGGTTTCAATTCCTCCCCCTTTAGGCCCTTAAACAGGTTCAAAAGTAAACAGGGGACATTTGTATCATTATCATTTCAAAAACATTTGACCTCACACCTGCTTTCAGGGGGATGCGTGCATACACAGGCTCAAAGACTCACCACGCATCCCTTTATAAACCACTTTTAAACATACAGCAATACATATCATGTTTGTGCTCCTAGAGCTTCTACGCTCGAGTACCCTTCAGCTTTTTGTATCTACGCACTACTGTTCAAAGGCTTCTTACTACAAGCACACTCTAATACCAACAACAGCCTCCTTATCCTTCTAGCTGCACAGCACACCTTAGCTTAGTGCAGCCAGACTTCTCCCCTCTGCTAGTGGAAAGAAGGTAAAATTTCTCAAGTAGCAAAGAAGGTCCTTCTCTTGGCACAGTCCTTGTTTCTTTTGTGTGCCTTTTCTAAGTTGCTTCCACTGACTAAGCCTGCATACTGGAATACAGATCAATGCAGATATGTACTTAAATTGCATTTAGCTTGTAAGAATTCCTGAATCTGTAACTCAGATTAGCTGGACCATCCCTTTGACTGGATAAAGCATAAAAGGAATACAAAACCACAGGGAATTCATCCTGATGATCCAGGTCCAACAGCCTTAACCCAGCTCCTGCCCTTTCGTATTTCATAGGAGAACTTCAAGTGGAACCTGTACTCCCTCTCATGGTGGATTCTTTCACCACAACTCACTGGTTTAGGATCCTCCAACAGTTTCAGACCCTCATTCAGCAGCTTGTGATCCCCAAGCCACTGTTGCTGTTCAAACAGCAGTAAGAACGTTTTCTAAACCGAGGTCTTTCAGGGAAAAGGTGGGTTGCTGTCAGTAACATAACCCAACCACCAGATAGTCTCCTATGTTACTTACATTTCCTCAAAATCCACAAAAATACATGAGCCTCTTCACTCAGTCATGTGAAGGTCTGACTAAATCTCTTTTATCTTCCTTACTAAATATATATCTGTTGTAACAAACGGTTTAGAGAAAAGATGATCCTTTATGTAGCACCACTTTCTGCATAAAACTTTCATTAGTCAGCTTGCTGGGCTTTTGAGTAGTTTGTTTGTTGTTGCTGCCCTTAAGACCCCGCAAGACACGTATGTGTTTTTCTTCAGAATCTCAATTTGGAGTAAAAATATTCTTTATCAATAAAATCATCCAGCAGCTCTTCATTTTCATTATATTTCTTAACACAGGCAAATATTAGCAGTGTTTCATTTACTAAGGAATGAATGGCTAAAAACAAACAAACCCTCCCTCATTATTCTGTTTTCAAGCCTCTCGTACCTTTGTCCAATGCTTTTTAAATCAAATGCTTATTACGGCTATAATTAAAAATTTCTGGCTTCAGAGGCTGAAAAGATATCAGTAATGAAGATCAGATTACATCCACAGTAAAATACACAACATTTACCCAAATTCCATTGTTGTTCTCCTGTAGAAAATGTGCAAGTGCAAGTATTATTAGTGCACTAATATTTGTTAAGAACCTCTGGCAAAGGGATTATCATAATATTGGATTTTCATACTACATAGGAAATTAACAAAGGACAATAAAAGAACATGCATAATGGTAACTTGTAATGCTCTCTGCAATCACTGTGTACAGAAAAGGAATCTCAGTTACCTGTTAACAGTACTGTTACAAGGTCATCTACTAAACCTGAAACCATCCCTTTTAGTTTCTAAATGAACACAATGGTTTTCCTTTGAAAAAAAGTCTGAGACCCATAAAAATAGCAGTAGAGTTATGAACACCGGGAATCTCTGTTGTACTGTGTAAATAAAACATTCTACAGAAGCAGGTAAGGGCTGATATTAGCACCATCTTCCACAGCTGATTCTTGGAAAACTTGCTGTGAAGTGTCTGCATGTATTTGGAAGTGGGAACAAAAACCAATTTTGAGTATTTTTCCATTGAAAATACAATTAGGAAAAGGAGAACAATTGCTTCAAGAATCTGAAAAAAGAGGAGAGAAGCACCAGCAACAAAGGACTCACTTTCTAGTTATCACAATCTCTACACAAAGATAGGTTTGATTGCAGATGCCATGACTTACTGACACTGGCAGCTCCTTTGAAACTACGCGTGCCATGTTCCTGATGACTTGCTCCCTGCAAGGCTATCACTTTTTTATGAGCATCAACCCACCATGGTTTGTACTTTAAGAGATGCTGAATAGCTTCATCTTCAAAAAAATCAGCTCTGGAAAAAAAAAAAGGCTATTTATTTCAGTTTGTAGTGTACATGGGTATATTTTAACGAATACATAGAACACACCAGACTTGGCTCCAGGCTATTTTCCATACATTAGAAATACAACAAACTTGACCAGTATCTGTTCTTTGACTTAAAACCAGAAAACAGTAATTGTTAAAAGCATAGGCAATATTCTTTTGTCTTACAGTACCCCTTCCTTACTTCCTCCACCTTTCCTGAGCCATCTAGAAGCCTAGAAATCCATGAGCTTGCAGCATGACATGAAGGTGAATAAACCTGATTTGTTCTGGATGAATCTAAAAGAAAACATTCCAAACGTCACTGGCAGCAAACTTGATTTTACTGGGAAGCTCTCCCACTTCAAAACTGCGGCTACTTCGGGGAAGAAGGGTATGCAGCTGAAAGGAAAAGATAATGCAGGGACAGGGACTGACTTTCAGGTAAACAAAGGCATGTTGCAGCAAGACAGAAAAATAATAATTGTACATGAATTCTGGAAGAGAGATTACCTCTATCTCAGCACAAAACCACTGTGGTAAAAATCTCACGACAGTAATTCTGGAACAATTTATACTAAAGGATCCAAGTTCTAAGCCTCCTCTTACCATTTCAGCTTTTTTCCTCAAGACAAAAAATAATGTAAATAGTATAAATAGAGAACTGAAAAAAAATGCAGGAAATTTTTCTTAATACCTCATCATCATCATACAAAACCTGCCCAGTCTACTGAACACAGAATGTAATTTGCTTTACTCTCACACAGAGACAGATTTTTTTTTTACGCCTTCCTTAAGTGTCTTTACAAAGCAACTTAACGACATCAGCCAGTGTACACATCTTCCTCAAAGGCAACAGAACACTTCTGTTTGACACCATTTCTCCCAGAGCTGTCTTCCTCATCAGGGTACACAGGAGAACAATTTTTATTGAAGAAAGGTTGGTATCATTTGTTCTGAAGCATCCGAAACACAGCCATTAAACTAAATGAGCTGTAGCTCATCTACCAGGCTACAACACAGGGTCTAAGATGGAAACCTGCAACTACTGTAATCTGCATCACATTCTAGGTTAGGAACTACTTCAGTTCTAGTGAAATCCACTTCCAAATGATGTTTCAAGGAAACTTTTCTCATTTTTATGTGCTACAGAAAGACATGCAACTGTCTCTGCAACACGTGACTGGGGAAAAATTCCAGGTTTGCAAAGATACCTTCTGAAAGAACTCAAAATGGGTTAAGCCTGCCTCTCCCCGACAAAATACACCTCAAGTATTAATTCTCCCTACTGAGGACTACACTGTTCTCCCACTAAATCAATCTTGCGGGAATCACTGTATTAATAGATCTCATGGCTTCAATTTAGTTAACTTATCTGGAAGTTTCTGAACCTAATTTGACCTGAAATACTCCAACATGAAAGGCTCGAAGAATCATTTCCACTTTCATTACATGGGATGAAGCACAAAGAAACACAAAGTCTTAGTTTGGAACTTTTCCTCATTTTGCTGTAAAAAAAAGTTTCATGTGTTGACGGCAAAAAACAAAGCAGCCTAGACAAAATCTTTATAACTTCAAAACTCAAATTTACTTCCTCATAGACCAAAACAGTTCAGTAATCCTTGTTGCACAAGGGGAAAACAAAGTTCCAAGATCTACAACCCAAAATGCTGCCAGGGATAGGCTACTCAGCTGCTGAAGAGGTGAACTATCAAATAACATTCTGCAAGCAGCTCCTGCTTGAGTAGACTTAAGCAGTAGTTAAACAGGAGAGTGACCCCAAAACAGCTAAGCAGCGTCTTGCGTCAGTGTCACACTAAAGCCTGCTGTGATGAGACAAAGAAACAGAAAAATAAAAAGTAAAGCTATTCTTTCCACAAGCAATCTTAAAACCAATCATTTATGAAAAGAAAAAGTGAGTATATTTCAACTGAGGTACTTTTACTTGACCAGGTGAAGTAAATCAATGCTCACAGGTAATGATCAGGCTCAAACTTGTCAGCCTCAGCTGCCAGGCGTTTCCTCCTACGTTCATCTACAGGAGTCTGGTCTGGGTCCTTAATGTCAATAACATCACTGAGTTCATCCTGCAAATGGAATAAAAATTATATGACCAAGCTACAGGTATGATATGCAAGATTTATTTAGCAAGAGTTTAGGAAGGATGCTTATCAGCATTACACCGAAATCCCTAGATGTTCTCCAATCTCTCTTTCAAATCTTCCCAATTTAGGCTCCAATGTGCAAATAAAACATCAAAATTCCAAGAAAATTCAATTATTTGAAGCTCCCTAGAATTCATGATATTATGAAGTCTATTCAGGCCATTTTATCATAAGGCAGGCAGGTTATTTTGCATTACAATAAAACTTGCAATGTTTAACAAAAGTACACAGCCACAACAAAGACAAGATAAAAATCATAGCTACTTACAACTTTTGAGATTATTCTCACACTCTGAAGTGGCCACACATTAATTAATGGGTAATTGCACTGCCCTTTTAAGCACCATTAAGGAGTGGTACATTAATGCTGATGGGAAACTTACTTCTTCACAGATTTCATGGTAATAAACCAGTGTATATATCCTAGCAGAATGTAAATACTTCCTCCATAAATAGCAATCCTTCTGCTCCAAAGCCTGAAAATACTACAGTTCACGCAATAACGAGTTACAGAGCTACATAATTAAGTTGCTTTAAACAGCTACAATATAAATTGCTTAGAGTAAGACCACTACAGAAAATTAAATCATCATCTACTTTTCTAATAAAAGCTCTGTATACTATGAATGTTATTACACTACCTAACACGCTACAGGTTGTACATTAGCTTAAATCTACATGATTTCATGAATTAAAGAAACTGCTGAACGCACAAGAGCAAAGTAACTGCACTTTAAAGCACCTATCCTACCAATTAATCCACAAAAGCACACAGAGTCTAAAATAAAAAGTACAAAATCACAATTAATTTCACAAAGAAAAAAAAAATTTAATAGAACTTCTAGATTAGCCAGCTTTATTTGGGTAGGGGTTTGTTTTTGAGTAATTTCTTTTTAATTTAAAGATAAATTACAATTCATGGCATCTGAAACATAGTGTACATTGATGTTACGTATGTTCGAAGTCAGAATAGAGAACAACACCAAAGCAAAAGTGCTAACAGCAGACTGTTAACAGCCTGTAGACTGTTTACAGCTTGCCAGAACTATTCACCTGGCACGTGGCCTGCTTCATACAGACCTTTTTCTCCCTGCCTTCATGGGCTAGCTGAACCGTGCTGGCAGCAGCCCACCTCTAGAGAGGTGGTCTGCAGAATCAGACCAATCTGTTGACCCTGCTGCACTCAGAGTCAACCACCCCCTTCTGCAGAAACAAGGATTTGTCTGTACTACTACATGCAAAAGCAGAATATTTTGAGTCACAGAATCAGATAATGGAGAACAGTTATCTAATGATCCCCTCCCAAATATGGGATGAGCCAGGAAGCCTACCCAACAAGAACATTATCCAGAACTTTTATGATAGGAAAAGACAAAAATGCATCTACCTGCAGCCGCTGGAACACCCCTGACCGCAAATTCCCAAATCCATAACGGTACTGTAGTGGTAGAGTGTTTTCTGCATTTTCTTGGTAAGGAGTCTGCTCTATTTCCCAGTCAAAGTCGTCTTCCTCCTCCTCAGACAACTCAGCAGAGGCAGCTGTATATATTGCATGGTCAAAGAAAGAAAATTATTACATAGAAAATACATATGATTACACAGAAAGGCAAACATTGATAACACAATAAGGCTCCTTCATTTTAGTACATCTTTTAAGAAATCTTACACAACACTGGGTCATGCAGGCAGATGCTTACATCAGTAACCCATAGGTCCTGCTTCAAATTCTCCAACTTTAAAAAATGAAGGCCAGGAACACTACAGTTTTAAGTATACTCCCTCAAAGAACGAAACAATTGTCCCACTGATTTCAGTATGATCAGAATGTGATGCTAAGAGAACCCTGAGAGGAGTAAAGTGATGTTATCAATAATGTAAGATAGGTATGAAAAGAATTAACACAGATACTCAAATATTCTCGTCTGTTAAATACTGATGTTAAGCAGGTCATTCGCTAGAGCATGTGGTTTTAATTAGGTTCTACAATTTGAGCTAGAAGTCCAGCTGTGCTAGCTTGCAGAAAGCAGAAGACTCAAATGCGGGTGTATTACACAGCCACTAGAGGGGTACAAAGACCTACGCAGGACCAGCATACGTTAAGCACATTTGGGGACAATGTAAACATAACTAAGTCTACAAAGATGACATGTATATCACCTACAACACATTTAATCCTGTATTTATCCACGCTTTCAAATTCATTCACCCTTTTCTCCTACCTTGTACCAGACAATAATAGAAATACTGTAATTTTCTACATCTATCACTATGTAGATCTATAACTATTTCATTATGTTCGTGTATCACTAGTACAAACAGGATTTTTTTGTCATACCTATCTCTTCCACTAAAGGTTTCGCTGATCTTGACTTCTTTGGTGCTAAAAGAGATGTCAGCATGTCCAGTCCCTCAAAATATTGCCCAGGAATTTCCTTAGGTAAGCGAATTGTAAAAGTCCCTTAAAGGAAAGTCAGAATACAGTTATTGCATTAAAATATCAAAGACAAACAGAAATATGTGGTTTTCCTCTAATGAAAAAGGCTCATAGAAACTGGGATACCTGCAGGTAGCATTTTATTATGCATCAGTCTCTGTGCATGTTTTTAACCTTACTTCACAAGTTTCACAAAAATCAGAGGTTTTAATGATAAAGTATGAAAAAGAACATTTAACCAGTTGTGGTCTCTTGACTCATGTTGTTTAAACATAAACCAACAGAAGACAAGCTTTAGTTTACTTTGAATCCTTACACCAATCAAGCAATCAACAGAAGATCACAGGAAACTACATTCAGCAACCTCATTATTGTCTTAAGTCAAGCACGTAAGAAAGGCCCTGCAAGCAGCAAATAATAGGTTTTACTGCACTTTTTTTTAATGAAAACATTAATTCCAGAAGGTACATATTTTATTCCAGAAATACCTTCCATCTTAATGTGTGGAGAAAGGATAATGTCTTCTCTCTTAGGATGTACCCAACAGACTGCCTCAGGATTATCTCATTTCTACTCAGCACTACCTGACTTCTTTACAGATTTACTAGACCAACAATCTTGGTACAGTGACACGTCTAGCCCTCAAAGGCCTTGAAGAGGACCTGTACATATTTTTTTTTCATTATTAGGACAGTTCTGAACACATCCTTTGTGCTTAAGGATGGCCTAAGAACATACAATAAATACTGAGCAAGATTTTTTTATAGTACATAACATAGGAGAAACTTAGTATTTATTTACAATATCATCTACTTCACTGAAGTTCTACACAATTCCACTGCAGCAAAGTATAAATTATTGGAGAGTTAGGAGCATTTAATGACATGTACATGAATAGCATTAACTAATACCTTTGTCTGTATTATAAGATGCTTTTTCTCTGCCATCTTCTACAACTCTCCCAGGAAGTGTCAACCTGTGGGCAAAAAAGGAGATGCCTCATTGAATGCCTGACTAATTCAGCAACTTCTCAGCCTGTAAGAATGTAAGGCATGCTCCAAAAGCAGCACAAAGGACTTAACCACACAACTCCTTTTGATAGCAATGGAACTCATGCAGTTAAATCCTTGTGTACTTCAAAAATCTTTTTCCCTAACTACTGGCACAACAGACCAGCATTTGAGACAGAGAAAATTTGTGACTCCTGGTTTCCCAGCTTGGACGAGGTCACAGCCACCACAGAGATGACGCCCTTGGCACTACGCGCACTACTTGGAAGATTCTGCAATTTAAAAACTGTAAGCTAACCCACAATGACAGAGTATAAGAATTCATCCAGAGCTCTTGTACTGCTTACTCAGAATAACTAATTCACTGCATTCAACTAGTCCACGAAAATCTCCTAATGGTGTACTACTGTATACAAGGGAAGCATTTCCAAGAAGACGGAAAACAGAAAATAAGAAAGGTTAATAGCTTATCAACTCTTAATGCCAAAGGTTCTCTTAATACTTTCATTCTGAGATTTTGTTCCTTTTCTATAGTGTAGTGGGGGACTTACTACCTAGAGAAAAGATATAACCTGGAACCTCACTTCCTGTACCTCCACTCACATGACTTCTCTCCCCGTATGTTACAAGGAGTGCATGAAAATCCATTCTTCACCAAATATACTGTATCTAAGTCTCACTAAGGAAGAGATACACTTATTCTACACAACTTATATACATCCAGAGAATTGTCTTGCCATTTTACAATTCAAAAATCTATCAGAGTAAATTTAGAAAAGTATTTCTTTAAACTCCCTTTAATGGGATTTAATTCCTAGAAACTGAGGCCAGATCCATAAAAACAATTCTTTGCACAAAATGGGCTGCCTGCAGTTTACAGTGTAAAAGCTGAGGAATATTCTAAAGGGACCAAAATAAAGCTCATCCTCTACTGAATTTTATTTATTTTATCAAGTTCAGTTTTTTAAAATCCTTCCACTACTTGCCTGAGAAAGTATGGCTTCGCATAAAATTTAAAATCTTCTCCTTCAAAATACACATCAAACTCTGAAGCTCTGGCATAAGGTACTTTGATTATTATTGTAAGAAAATCTGGATCCTGAGTCAGTTCAAAAGCCGGAGTTATCATGATGAATCCAGCAGGAAAAGCAACCACTGGCTGTGTGGCCCTATCAAGACAGGAAAATAAGAAAAGATTATTGTTGTTTCTTTGGATCGTAGATACTTCAGTTATCTTTATTAAATATATCCCCATTCTTACAACTTCAGGAGCAAATATGGAGCATTAACCATTAATAGGGCTAAATTAAGAGATTACTTATATATATATAAAGTAATTCATATGAGTAATCTACCTCATTTGACAGGTATGAAAAACCTGAAACTTCCCATTTCACCATATCACTTGATTCCACGGCAACATTCCCATCCTTTCCAGGCTGAGAAGCTGCTGTGTGCTTACAGAGTTGTAACAGGATAGGTAACACCTGGCTTAAAGAACACCTGCAAACCAATATACATTTCTGTGGACTTTCTTCTTATCTATTTAAGCACTACACGTTGTTTAACAAGACCCGCTATCTCATTTAGACCCTTCGAGGATGATATGCCAGCCTGTATTTTTATTTTTCCAAACCAGAGGTTCATAACATTTAACAGCAGCCCCAAAGCTAGGCCCAGCTGCTCCTGCTCTGAGTTTTTCAGCACTGCTGCGCTCTCGGCACCCCCGACACAAATTAACGACCCTGAACTAACGCGGAGGGTACCACACAAAGCCCAGGGGTCTCACAGACCGCAGCCCAGAACAGCTGATAACCATCCCAAAACAACGCAGTGCTCGATCCTCAGCTGTGCTCGTTCCAATCTAAAACCAGGTATCCCAAAATCATACAGCTTCCCAGCCTCTTCTGTAAAAACACTGCTATGCACTAGGGGGAAAAAAAAAAACCCAAACAAACAAACCTGCTATCAGAACTGTTTCTGCTGCAGCAAGGGGCTGGCAGGAACAAGGACAAACTCTTTGCTCCGCTTTCCCTCAAAGGCACTACAGTAAGACATAATTTCCCGCCGCTGCTCAAAGCGGGTCAAAGGCCGATTCCCAAACCGCACCGCCGAGCCCTCACGGAGGAACCCCGCCGGCCGCCGTGAGGGAAGGAACGAGCCGGGCTCCCTCCAACAGACCCGCACCACGGCCCAGGGCCGCCAACCGCCACCGCCCACCCCGCAAGGCCTCCGGGAGAGGAGCGAGCCCTTCGCGCAGGCGGCTGCCAGCGGGGGTCGCTCCGCTCGGGCCGTGCCGGGCCGGGCCGTTCCCCGCCGCCATCCCGCCGCCCTCCCCGCGCCGCGCCGCGCCGCCGCCCGCCCTCACCGCGTGCCTGGCGCCCCGGGAGAGCAGCGCGCATGCGCAGGCGGCGCCGCGAGAGGCGGGAAGCGGCTCCGCCCCGAGGGGCTGGCCCGGCCCCGGCGCCCGGCTGTCGGGCCGCCGCGCTCCCCGCTGCCCGCCTTCGGAGGAGAACGAAAAGGGAAGGGACGAGAGAGCGTGGTAGCGACAAGTGAGCGGTTCCTGAGGCGGGGGGAGGCAGAGGGAGCCACCCCGCAACCCCTCAGGCCTGGCCTTCCCTCATGGCTCGGTGGTGGTCGAGGCGCCCCGGGCCTTTCTCTCAGGTGCCCCCCCCCGCGCTGGCTTTATTTTTTAATAAAAGTTATGACTTGGTGGGCCTGACCTCCTGGTTCAAGAGACTTCTAACGAACTAATATTTGATAAAATCCTAACCCGCAACTACTGCCATGCTGATAAATCTATGGAAATGCTCCCGAGAGGGTGGGGTGCTGTGGTGTGAGGATTGCCTACGTAACCTCAACGCTTCCCTCCTTTCTGACAGCTGCAGCCGTACCTAAAACTCTAGGCGTCGGACACGGTCACGTACTGCTGCTTAAACATAACAGGCTACTGAAAGTAAACGGTGTGTCTCACAGCTCAGAATATAATAAATGCTTGTATGTGTAAGTAAAGCATGCAGTGAGAACAAATCCCTCTGGAGAGCAGAGAATGAAGTTAAGAATTGAGTAAATAGGAATGGAAGGTTTGAACCGAATGTAAATTAAATTGAGGTGGTAAAGATAAAATTATTTCAAGAACTGAAATACATCGAATTTCAGTGGAGGGCTGCAGAAATGGATTAAACAGAAGAGTGACCCCATGAGCACTCTCAGAACAGGAATTCCCAATTACGTAGCTCTCTTCTAAGACAGCAGATAAATGCGAACAAGATTGACAATGTGAGTAGAGGCAGATTCTGATATATTTCAGAAGAACTACAGCATCAAGGAGAAAAGGCAACAAGGAGCTCAGAAAATTGCTAAAAGCAGGGAAGTCGGTTAAAAGCCACAATTTACTTCCTAACATAGAATTAATCTGATTTTTCTGACATTAAACCATGAAAGTTACTCAGGTTCCAGATAATTCTTTATATTTTTAAATGCTACTGACTCTCTTCCTCTCCCTGCCTCCTCTGAAATGCATTCAAATGCTACTTGAATGGAACTTCTACTACTGATTTTTTTTATTAAAAAAAAAAAAAAGCAATCTTCCAGGCTGATAAAGATTTCTTTTTCTTGCTGGAAATCCACTGAATGTGACATCTTTTCATGAGAAAACATCTTCACTCTTGTGAACTGAACTGACAGAACTGAACCAGCAGTTTAAATACTGCACAAAAAATAAATACTTGCTTCAAAAGAGATCATTCTCCACATTAATCTAAAATTGACAGGTAGTTTTAGTAGTTGGCCTAAACTTACTTGTGTCCCAGTATTTTACATGAAGAAATTGAAGATGTATGGCATATAAAAAGCATTTTTTAATATTAAGAGGTTAATGACATCTAATTTCGGACACTGATTTGACTTGGATCAAGGCTTCAATCAAGTCATTAGAAACTTTTCATGCATTTCCAGAGAACTTCAGCACTAATTAACTTTTCAACCTTACCAATGTAATCTATAGCAAGAATGTTGGACAAGAAGCTGAATTATGAATTAGTAGGCGCCATCTCCTCTGGATAAGTTCAAATTTGCATAAGACGAGTCTATGGAAGATCACGAAGAAGTTTCATCAGAGAGTTTATTCTTGTCTAACTGACACTTTCCAAGACTGCCTCAGAATTAATTTTTTTAGAGTCTTAAGAACTCCCAGCCTTTTTTGACTGGTAGTACTTTCCTTGTAAAAGGAATATTTGTATGCTGATTTCAGTGAAGAGACTGGTGCATCAGCCATTCTGCTTTTCCGTCCAAGCAGAGTATGAAGGAGCATCTCTAGGGAACTTGTATTGCTTTCTACTGTAAAAAGCATGCTGAGGATTTCAGAATGGTAATGAAAAAAAATTTATTTAGAAATGTAGGAAGTTAATTTGGCTGCTATATGTTTAATGGAGCACTGAAGAATGAAAATGCATTATCTACAATGTTTTGGGCAAATAATTATTAAAACTTCTGTCCCTTTGTGAAATAGAAACATGAAGCTTTGCAATTTACAAGCACAATTGACTCGACATGGCTAATAATAACAAGTAAATCTGGCATCATCCCACGGATAGGATACATACTATGTTCCAGATGTATAATTGGCATGTACATAAAACCAGCTATCAGATACAAAATATGCATTTGATTTAACAAGTAAAAAGAGGAATAAAACCATTTCTCTACCCAGGAAACAGGTGAAAATAAAGTAAGTATAAATTTCTATGTGAATTGCATTATCAAATACAAAATAATACATAACTATTTCCATAATCTAAATTATCAGTGCTATAATTTTTATAAACAACTAGAAATAGTTCCATAATTGTCAGACTTACACTTTGCAAAAATTCAGTGTAAATGAACAATAACTGAGAGCTTTTCCTGAGATGGAAATAGATTGTATCATTGCACACTTCAGTAAAATCCATACTATTCTTCCCTTTCACTTTGAAAACAAGTGAAAAACAAGTATTTTGACTTATTTTGTCTAAGTGGCCTAAAGCATTTCTCCAAATCATTTTAATCTGAGTTTCCTTTCCCCAGAGATTTGATTTTAAAGGAGTTTATAATCCTTAACAGTTTCACTTATGGAAGTACTGTGTTCATAATACCATGATATCTTCACAGCTTTATTTTTCCTCTTTCCTCTTGCAGTTTCCATTATCCAAAGATAATGAAGCTTCTCATTGTATTTCTCTAGAGGAGGGAAGGATCCAGGATCACAAAGACCTGTGCTTTTTCAGATAAGGATAACAACATGGGTCTCTAGAGGGAGGATGGTGGTCTTTACAAATTCAGGATCAAACTTGCAATTGTCTTTGCAAGAATAAAATGGTAACAATTGGGGATGTAAACCTGTCATGTGTTTCGTGGTGTTACATGTTGTGGTGTTAGCTGCTAGACAGATGTCCAGCTTGCTTTGAAGTCGGTGTATATAAAGTTTGCATGTGAAAGATCAAATTATAGTTTCGCTTCTTAGTGACGGAAGGGCATAAGCTGCAATATCAGTAACTGTGACAGAGGCCCTAATGAGCCTCTGTGAGAGCCCGACCTGCTGCGGCTGAACAAGAAAGTTCTTACATCAGTGGCCCGTGGCATAGTGCAGAGTCAGGCGCATCAGGTACGGCACATACTTGTGGCAAATGTGGTTTTTTGTGCTGAAGCAACTTTCAAGTTTTAAACAGTCCACAGACTGGTGCTCTCCTGT
The DNA here is from genome assembly GCA_009806455.1 of Tetrax tetrax. Taxonomy (NCBI): domain Eukaryota; kingdom Metazoa; phylum Chordata; class Aves; order Otidiformes; family Otididae; genus Tetrax; species Tetrax tetrax. The sequence goes on along the minus strand of WHYT01013688.1, from coordinate 4,946 downwards.
GTATTAAGAGCCCTTGGAGTTGTTCAACGTGTACTCCAGAAGTAGCACATCAACAACTTTGCTAGTCTGGGTTTTAGCTGTAGGCCTGTGAATTTTTGAAATGTATCACTCACTAGGTAGCGTGTGGCACATTTTTCTTTCCATGCCTTATCTGTAGAAGGTGTATTTCTGTTACAGCCCTGTTTGCTGGAGGCTGGCTCTTTCAGCACAGTCATTTATGCTTACATTGAGTTGCTTTCATCTTTGGCTGCTGCGGAAAATAGCACCTGTTACACAACCTCAGAAATTGTAATTAAAAAAAATTAGTAAGAAGGCTTCCTTTTTCAGTTTTTCTCAAAATATAACTATGCTTTAATTTAGTTCCTTACAGAGCTACATAAAAAAATCATACATTATAGTACAGGCCTTTGAATGATTTGCCTTTTAATATATATGACAATGCCACGATACTGTGTCTGCAATACAAAGTATGCCAAACACACTAGGTATTAATACATTTGTTCAAGTCTAAAATATGTGAGGTTTTCCTTAAGCTGGCTCTCACCGTTGTTCTAGATCTAAGCCATGTGTTTGACTGAATATCTCAGTAGCCACGGTCATGCATCAAGTTCCCACATTGCGGCCAGTCCATTGCTTTGCTGCCCAAAGCGGAGCACTTTGGAGAGTGCAGTGAGTTCAGCAGCACTGATGTGAAGCTGTGCAATGCAATTCTGTTTCAGTCCAGCAGTGGAACTGATTTTGTTTGAGCATGCATGCTGCTGGCACGGGAGAGTCGATATTTGCACAACTTAATTTGAAAGAAAACGGTGCAAGTAGGCAAGTAAGCGGTATGCTACAGCGTGTCACAGAAACAGGGGAAAAGTCTCTAAAAACCCCTTAGAATGTTTTTCAGATTTCATAATGTTTGCCTTGATATTTTTATGCAGACATTGCTAGCACATCTATATATGAAAGAGAATTTATTGATAGCAAAAAACCACACATTTGCACAGGTTGGGGATTTCAGGGAGTTGCTACGTATATTCATTTTTTTATTAAGTATAAAGTTCTGTAGGTTTTTATTACACTACATATGTTCTTAGAAAAGAGAATGTTTATTCGTTGTGGTTTTTCTGTAGTTTCTCATTTAGTATTGCTATTTTCTTTTAGCATGAAGCAATTTATATTTTTACATCTGCTCAAAATCTGGAAGAGTCCTTGTTCATTGCATTTGCATCAGTAGTAATGTAAAGTACCTTTTGGGATACCGTTACTGAAGGCGTGTTGTGACAGCAGTATAAAATGGGTGCATAGCTTCACTGTCAAGTGAATGCATTTATGTAGTGAAGGACCAACTCTTGGAAGACTTAGCCTAAGGGGTAAACCTGACTTTACAGAGTAGGGCTGTGCAGGAGGAGGTTCACCCTCTTGCAGGAGACGCATCACTGACAATGCGCTGATCTCTTACCTTGGCAAGGTCCTGGTCTGCAAATACAAGAGACTTTGTCCTGGCAGCCTGCGTAGTTGCTTGTCTGAAGTGTTCTGCTTCCCTGCAGGCAGCACTGGGACTTCAGCGGTGGACTTCACAGGATGGTTGTAGCACTGAGCATTTATTTTAAAACTAACAGATCAAATAGCCCTACGGAGAGCACACCTCCAGAGGTGAGAGACGTGATGAGAGCTATACTGGGCATCAGCCCCACCGCCCTTCTCCAGGGTGGTTCAGCAGCACGGGGTCACTGCACTGCACAGCAGACCCTGAGGCTGAAACCAGCCGCGTTTCACCTCAGCACCAGTTCACTCCCAGTACTTACACCCTCAGAGATACGCCAGGCTTCCCTTTCCCTGCTCTCCCTGTTCCGAGGTTGGTGTCTCCATTCTTTGCATAGCTTACACTCCGTGGGGCAGCCAGAATACTTGTATTTCTGTCATACTCTACATTTAAAGGTCGTGAATCGGGTTACGAAACTAAGCAGGATTAATTTCTGTGAAATCCACAGCGTTGTGATCTCTGCTGATGTTGCACTGAAGACTGGCTAAGATCAGTCATACAAGGACAGGTAGAAAGCCACGCAAAAGTAAGTGAATGCTTATATTCCTTCACTGTTCTACAGCTACTGCAGTTTATCCTGGTACAACCTTTGTAGCAGGTGGGATGGGAACGGCGTGTAGCTGGGTGAAAAACTGGGGCTGCAGGGAAACTCGCCACCAGTTTGCCTCTTGGTGCAGGGAGATGAAACACGCCTCACAGACCCGTTTCCTCTCACCTCTTCTCCTGCTCATCTTTCTGTGCACACTTGTGCTCTCCCAGCACTGCACACCCGCACAAGCAGGGATTTTTGCGGAGCGTGAAAACGAAAGGCACCTTTGAGAAACACAATCCGCCAGCAGCTAGGATCCCACAGCCCTGCGCTTGGCGACTGCGTTATGAAATGACAAGATTTTTACAAAGCCTCTGCCCTCCCCTTACCTCCCCCAGAGGGTTCGTGGCCATCGGGCGACCGCTGCGGAGACAGCCCGGCCGTCCCCGTCCCGCTGCGGCTGCAGGCCGGCCCCCTCCTCGCTCTTGCGGGGACCGAGGAGGGGGACGGGGGCGGCTACTCCAGAGAGTACGGTAAGGGCGCGCCCCGCCCCCGCTGCCGGCAGCCGGGCCGGGGCTGGGCGGCCACGTCCCGTCCCCCCCTCCCCGCGCCGCGCCGGGCCGCGGGCGATGCCGGTGGCGGGCGGCGCGCCCCGCGCCCTGACCCCCCCGCTCCCCGCACCATGCGGCTCTCCTGCAAGGTAGCGGCGGCTCTGCTGTGCCTGGGCTGCCTGCTGCTGCTCTATCTGCTGGCGGGCAGCGCCGCCGCGCCCCCGCGCCCCCCTCCTCCTCCTCCTCCGCCCGCGCCCTCCGCGCCGCCTCCCCCCCCCGCCGCCCGCCGGCAGCCGCGGCTCAGCCGGAGCCCCCCGCGAAGGAACCTCGTCGGGGGAAAACTCGCCAGCGCCAGGTAACGGCGGCGGCTCCGCCTCCGCGCTCCCGGACGGCGCCGGGAAGCGGGAGCTCGCCCGCTCCACGCGTGACCGGACGGTGCTCCACGCCCGGTGACCGCCCCCGGTCCCGGTCTCGGTTTGTGCCCTCGGCGGGGAGCCCGCCAGGCACCTCTTGCCCAGCCCCGGCCCGGCCGCTGGAGCGCGCAAGCCCAGCCCCACGCGTGCCCCGACCCTCCCGCCCCGTGGGTCCCCTCAGCCGTGGCCGGTCGCTGATGTGTCTGCCCCCCCCCCGGTCCTTCCCGCACTTCCCTTTCCCGGATCTTCGTCCCTTCGCCCCGACCGGCGGTTGGAAACCCTTGCGCGAACTGCTCCGGCTGCAGAAGTACAAACTTTTTCCCGCGTGTTTTCACTTGGAGCGTGGTTGCCAGAGACGCCACGAAAGTGCGTGGAGGTGTTACCTCCCCCCCCGATCCCCGCGTCCGAGCGGGGCGATACCTCCTCTGCGTGCCAGCGGGCGGGCCGCCTCCGAAATAGCTGCTTTTCCATGAGTTTTGGCCTCGTGTCGAAGGCTGACGTGGGGAATGTGGTACTCGCTGGCCGGAGCCCGTGAGGAGCCGCTGTCAGCCTGGAGAGCCGCGCTGCTGCGGGTTTGTTCTCGGTGCCGCAGGGAGAAGGGAAGGTGGCAGCCTGTTTCCCATGGGTTCCAAAGTGCCAGGCGCTGACGGATTTTAAGCTGTTGAGATTTTTGTTTTGAATGTTTTTTATATGTAAATTAATTTAGCAGAACTTCTAAAAAGCGTGATATCATGGGCTGTTGTGTTTCCTCTTTCCGCACCTTACAGGCAGAATATATATATATTTTTTTTTAATGTACTTTCTTCAGAAAAAGATACGAGCAGCGTGCTGTCGGTGGGTGGAGAACTGTTTTCCCCCTTGCATTCCAACTATATTATGGTCAGTGTGACCTCATAGATCTAATTAACTTGGTATGTCTTTGTGTCTTTCATTCATGATTTCACAGCGCTGTTCTGAATGAAAGACTATTCCTGTTTTTTGAGCTCCCGTTCCTTAACTTATTAAAGCAGTTGGTTTCTTACAAGCATTGTTACCCTACTGAATGCAAGAGATGTTTACTGTGGCTGAGAATGGATCATGGACAGAATTCAAATGCCTGTATTAAAGCAGGATTATTTCCACTAGCAACTGTACCTCCTGAAGTCATTTTTCTTTAAGGCATATCTCTGCAATTATCATGGAAATCAAGAAGAACGCTGAAGGAAGGAACCCAGAAAGTGTGAAACTGCTAGAGAGTGTAAACAACTGTTCCATTTCAATTAACTTTTCAGTGAGCATCTTCATGTTCTGAATTTTGACATTATCTAACTCGTCTGTTATTTATTGACTTTGCAAGTACTTTTTACAAGGTCTGCAACACAACAACAACAACAAAGAGCAGAATGCTGTGTTTAAATAATACCTTTTCTTCTTTTTTTTTTTTTCTGATGGGGTTTAGTTATTGGTTTTTTTTCCCTCACATCTGCTGGCAGGGCATGATCCTGCTGCACCATTGGCACCAGCAGGAGTTTGTGTAACTGAGAAGCACAATTCTGTGGGTCCAGTTCTGTTCCTTGCTGAAAGATTCTGTATTGTGTTAGTTACTACTAAAATAAAATTTAAGTGAGGATGTCCATATAAAAGAATTTAAGGGGAGGGGGTGACATAACGTGGTGCAAGTCAAGGAGGTGCCTGCCTTTCTTGGAACGGCAAGTGCCGTTCTGGAACGGGTCACATCCGTACGCACACGGTGAAGGCATCGAGTGGTGGGGTCTGCTTGGCTTTAAAAGCCTGATTCAAGATACACTGAAAGGAGTGTGAGGCAGTTTCCGGAGGGCTTGAATTTGGAGTGGAAGTAACAGATAATGATTTAACTAGTTATTAACTTCAGGAGTGAGTATTCCCATTGATTTAATAGGCTTTGCTTCTGCATGTGCTTATAG
>WHYT01013687.1:69651-88385 GCA_009806455.1 Tetrax tetrax | reverse complement strand
GCCCCGCAGCCCCGCTCTCCTCTCTCTGCTGCAGCCCGGGATGGCGGCGCGGCGGGGCTGAGCGGCCGGGCCGGGCCGGGGCCGGGATGGGCGGCCCAAGGGGGGGCTGCCCGCCCGCCGCCGCCCCGTCGAGGGCGAAGCTGCCGCTGGGCATCGTCTTCTCGACGGCGCTTTTCTGCGGGGAGGGCGCGGCGGCCGCCGTCCTCTGCCTCTCCTACGGCCACTCCGACGATCGCTTCTGGCTGGCGCTCACCATCTTCTTCGTGCTCTGCCCCTCCGTCCTGGTGCAGCTCACCCTCATCTTCGTGCACCGCGACCTCAGCCGCGACCGCCCCCTCATCCTGCTCATGCACCTGCTCCAGCTCGGGCCCATCATCAGGTGAGGGCGGTGGGGCACGCGGGGACCCCCAGCATGGGACACGGGGACTCCTGGCATGGGATACAGGGATCCCCAGCAGGGATACTGGGACCCCCAGCATGGGACACAGGGACCCCCAGCGTGGGATGCGGGCACCCCTGGCATGGGATACAGGGACCCACAGCAGGTATGCAAGGACCCCTGGCAGGGGAGGTGGGACCCCCAGCATGGGACACAGGGGTCTGTGACATGCAATGCAGGACCCGTGGCATGGGATGAGAGACCCCCAGCAGGGATGCGGGGACCCCCAGCATGGGATATGGGATGCCTAACAGGGATGCAGGACCCCCAGCAGGTCCCACAGGCATCAGGTGAAAGCAGGGAGCAGGGGCCAGGCATGGCGGGGCACTCCAAGCACCGGCTGTCAGCAGAAATCTGTCCGTGCAGCAAACCCTCGTGTGCTCAGAGCTGCTCCTGCCAGTTGCCTGTCCCTCTCCTCCTTGGGGACGCTGCCGCTTCTGGCCCCCAGCCCGTGAGGGTCTTCTGCTCGGCCACCCCTCTGAGCAGCGCCGCAGTCGTGTTGGGGGATGCTGCCTGCTGTCCTTCCTCCTGGACCCTGCTCCGGGCAGCGCTTGGTTCTCTCCGCCTGTTGCATCTCAGCTGTTAAATAGTTTTTTTTTGCTTCCTGCAGCCACCATCTGCCTCTGCTTTTGGGTTTTGATGTTGTTTGGCTTTGGCTGGGAGCACAGAGGCAAATCCCAGCTGGGATGCTCAAGTGTGAATAGGAACAGGGGTCCTGCCCCCCAGGAAACGTCCCCAGGCCTGGGACAAGTGAGAGTTATGGGACATGGAGCTGGGTGCCGGAGCAGGGCTGGTGTGGGAGCTGGGGGGCCACCAGACCATACTGGGGAGGAGAGGGTGAGGGGGTGGATGTTGCACAAGCTGGATAAATGCTGATCTCTCACTCCTTGGGAATGCTGCCGTGCTTCCCTGGGCTGCCGTCACCCTGGCCGCCCTGCTCGGTGGGAATGGGTGTCACGGCAGAGCCGCCATCTCTGTGGGGCTCCTTCCCCCAAGGCAGGCCAGCAGCCACGCTTCGGGGGTGCACCATACCCACCGAGCGGCAAAAACATCGCGGCCTGCACCGCGCTTCCTCCATCACCGGAAACAGGCAGGGGTGCTGGCAGCGCCCTCGTCATCGCGGTTCTTCTTCAGAGGTGGCCGGCGAGCCTGGCCTCTGCGCTGCCAGCCGTGGGCAGGGCTGTGCGTCCATCCCAGCCCGCGCTGGCCCACGCAGCTCCCACCACACCGGTCACGGCTGTCTGAGATGGTTATGATGGTGCTTGGCTGCTTGCAAGATCCAGCTTCAGTCAGCTCCTCGGGCTGGAGATGGAGCCCAGGCTGTTGAGAAGGTCTGGCAGGGCACCGGGAGCCAGCGGGACTGCCCTTGAAGCTGGGCCTTTTGGATTAAACCATTTTCCTGTTACAGTTTGCAATGAGCCATGAGTGCTGGCCTGATCTGATGAGAGAATTTATCCAAAAACCTCATTCCATTTGGGTCTGAAACAGAGCAACTCCTGCTGTCCTACTGTGTGCTCTTAAATAATTACGTCCTGTTGGTCCCAGAGCCAACCTGTCCCCGGGCGGGAGCCAAGCCTGTCCCGTGGGTCCTCCTCTGCTGATCGCCTCCACCCCACGCACACCCACCCCACGGCTGTGCACTGAGGGGCTGGGGGTCCCGCAAGGTTGGGGGGAGCAGCGTGGGAGAAACCCACCTTCCCCTGGCTGCTCATGAGGGTGCCCCACGGGGAAGGGGCTGCGGAAGCGCTGTCTTATCTGCCCATGTCACACCCGGCTTCACCCTGCGCTCCCCTTCCTGCCGTCCCCACCAAGAAGGAAGCCTAGACCTTTTGTTCGAGAGGAGAGATCAAAGACGATATCAGAAAATTTCTCTTGCCTCCGGGCCAGTGGGGAAAACAGAGCCCAGGGTGATTAACCCCTTCCTGTAGCTCTGGCTCCTAGAGCTGCTGCACCTCTTGCAGCAGTTTTTGCACCCCTCGCTGGGGCACTTGTTGTCCCCCTGCTCCACACGCTTCAACCTGACTGCTGGAGCAGAGGAGCACCCAACCAGGCATCCCTGTCATCCTGGTGTGACCCTGCCTTCATCCTGACATCCTAGGATCCTGCCCGCAACATGACATCCCAGGACCGGGGACCACCCGCAGCACTGCTGAACGGGTGCCCAAATCAGTTGGGTCCAGCCAGCACTGGGCGAGGAGGGGCTGGAGGTGCTGGGACCGGGGCCGAGGGGCAGTGGAGAGGCTGGCAGGGTGATGGCTGCAACGTCCCCATAGGTGCATGGAGGCCCTGGTAGTGTACTGCTGGTCGGGGAAGGAGGAAGAGCCCTACGTCAGCATCACCCGCAAGCGGCGGCTGCGGAAAGGCTACGAGGTGGAGATGGAGCAGGAGGTGGGCCACTCCATGCGCCGGCTGGCCACGCACCGCAACGCCTTCAAGCGCATGGCGGTCATCCAGGCCTTCCTGGGCTCCACCCCGCAGCTCACCCTCCAGCTCTACATCAGCGTCCTGGAGAAGTACGTCCCCGCCGCCCGAGGTAAGGGTGCCTGGCACATGGGCTCCCCCGGGGCCGTGCAAGCAGGACCTCACCAGGGCGTGGCGGCAGCTCCTCAGCCGCGTGTGCCAGCGTGACATCGGAATGGAGCTCCGGGGGCTTGCTGGGGCACGGCTGCCACCGGACTCCCTTAAACATGGAGTGGCTGGGCACTCGTCTGTCCCCTGGTTTGCTTCTCCCACGCCCAGCGCTCTGCTTTCCAGCTTGGAGTGAGGCTGGGGAGGGTGGGAAGAGCTGGCCGTGTCTGAGGCACCCGGCTCTGCTCCCAGCACCAGTGCTGGCAGGTGCTTGCCCTGCGGAGCCGTGCCATCCACCTGGTGCTGTATCCCATGAAGATGCCACGCTCCTGCTCCAGGCTGCTCCGGTCTGCATGACTTACTTTTTTTTTTCCAGCTAGCTATGGGCTCTGGCTTCCCCGTGCTCCCTCCGTTGGATGTATTTCCAGCGCTCCCAGGCTCCCTCGCCTGCTCCCGGGGTGTTTATGTGCTGGGGGGCTGGATGTGCCAGAGCAAGCTTTTCACTCCTGCTTCAGCGGGCTGCTGAGCCGGGCGTGCAGGAATGCTCCCACACCCTGGAAACCTTGGCCATGGCCCCCTGCAAGGGCGTTTTGGGGAGCAGGAGCAGTGGAGGCAGCAGCGTGAGCCCCAGCGCTTCTCCAGTAGCAGACGTGGATAGCAAATCCCAGTTGGCACATTTCGGGCTGGTCTCTCACAGCTCAGGTGTCTTGGCTCAGCCACCGGCACGGCATGGCACAACTGGGACCAGCCACTCGCTTCCCTTTTCTCCATGGCGATTTTCCTGGGTGTGCTGAATGCACGCGGCCTTCCCTACAAATGACCTTGGCTTTGCAGCCCCGGGTGAGGGTGGCTCTTGAGGTGCTCCCAGGGTGAGCGGTGGGCTGCGGCGGAGCGGCGCTCAGCCTGGGTGAGGGCAGCGGGACGTTCGCAGCATAAACTGTGCCCTGGTCACCCTTGGGTAGCATTTCTTGCACAAGGCAGGGCGGTTGGTGCTGGTTCAAGCACAGGAACAGCCCCAGTTTGGTAAAGGCTTCTGGTTTATTGGTGTAGGGAGAGAATCTGGGAGCAGAGCCTCCCGCTGCCTGCGGCTCCCCTCACAGCCACCCCATCAGGGGCTGTCACCATCAGCCACCAGCCACCCCAGCAGCGCGCACGCTGAGCCTGCTGCTGCGAGCCCCAGTGCTCGGCACCCCGCGCTTTGTACCTGGGGTTGGCACCCCGCGCTTTGCGCCGGGGGCAGCAGAGAGGCCGGGCACGCAGCTCAGTCCCCAGCCCTGCCTGACTTTCCTCCCTCTCTCTCTGCAGCCGTCCTCATGGGCATCTGCCTGGTGTCAGTCACCTACGGGGCACTCGTCTGCAACATCCTGGCCATCCAGGTCAAGTACGATGACTACAAGGTCCAGCTGCGGCCACTGGCCTTCCTCTGCATCGTGCTGTGGCGCATCCTGGAGATCTCCACCCGCGTGGTCGTCCTCGTGCTCTTCAGCACCGTCTTCAAGCACTGGATCATCCCCATCGCCCTGGCCAACCTGCTGGTGGTCTTCTTCTTGCCTTGGGTGCAGTTTTGGCGGAGCGGCACCCGCCTGCCCGACAACATCGAGAAGAACTTCAGCCGGGTGGGCACAGTCGTGGTGCTCTGCGCCTTCACCCTCCTCTACGCCAGCATCAACATGTTCTGCTGGTCGGCTGTGCAGCTGAAGCTGGCCGACCGGGACCTCATCGACAAGTCGCAGAACTGGGGCCGCCTGGCCGTGTACTACGCGGCCCGGCTGGCGGAGAACACGGCGCTCGTCATCCTCTGGTATTTCTTCAAGACAGACGTCTATGAGAACATCTGCACCCCGCTGCTGGTGGTGCAGCTGCTCCTCGGCTACTGCCTGGGCATCTACTTCATGCTCCTCTTCTTCCAGTACCTCCATCCCTGCCGCCAGCTCTTCCGACACAACGTCGCCGACTTCCTGCACTGCGTCTGCTGCCACCGGCATCTTCCAGGGACCCCTCTGCACCTCGAGGCGCCACACGAGCCCGGCGTGAGGCACAGCATCGTGTGAGGCATGGCCAACACATGGCTCCTCCAGCCAGCTACGGACGCGAGGACGGGCACCGTCAGGCTGCGCCGGCAGTCGCAGGAGGCTCGTGGCACAAGCCTGGCCCCGCAGTGGCCATGGGTCCTGGTGCGTCCCCGCGGCGTCAGGGGAACAGGAGTGTTCCCGCTTGCCCGGGACCCCACGCATGGACACAAACGACTTATGGGTGCCCAAACCGCTGCAAGCCAGCTATCATGTGATGCACAGCCCCTGGGGTGCCCCGACACCCCCCAACCGCCCGCTACGGTTCGTACGGTGACCTCGGGGCCGGGCGTACCGGCGGGACTGTTTTAAGCAGTAAAGAAACTTTGCTGTGGGTGCGCTGCGTCTGGGTGCTGGCGGGCGGCCGGTGACTCACGCACAGGGTGGGACCGTCCCACGGGGGCTGGCAGGGGTGCGCACGCCCGCTGCCCGCGGAGCCCTCGCACTTACGGGCACCACCGAGCTGGGACTGCGCCCGGCGAGAAGTGGGGGTGCAGGGGAGCCCCGCGATGGAGCTGATCAGAGGCAGGAGCACGGCGGAACGGGGACAGGCCTCATCCTGCACCTCTGCCAGCACGGCCTTGGCCGCGGGCCACGCGCCTGCACGCCAGAGAGGAGCAATCCGGCCCAACCTGTTCCTCCGGGCAGGAGGCCCCGGCACCGGCTGCAGCTCCCAGCGGGAGCTGTGGGTGCCGCGGAGCGCGGGGCCCTGCAGCGGCGGGCAGGCGGGAGAGGAAGGGCGGCTGGCGCAGCAATGGGGATGCTGATGGAACCGGGGTCCTCATCCCAAACCCGGAGCGTGGGTCCCAACCGGAAAAAAATTGTGGGGTCAGCTCAGTTTGGAGGGCGCTGGGTGCAAGGCTGACGGTGCTTGGCACTCCTGGGGCACCCGCGGAGGCACAGCACCGCCAGTGCTGGGCGCTCGGGGTTGACTCAACCTCCCTGGGCTGGATCCCAGCACCGGCACAGTGCCGTACCCCCGGGATGCTTCTTGTCCCTTGGGGATTTTCTTGTCAAAGCCGAGCAGCAGAGGCTGGTGAGCGACACCAGGGAACGGCACATCTGCTGAACCAGGCACAGAACGGACCCTCCACAGCTTCCTCCCACCAGGAAATTCCTACATTAAAAAAAGCCCATTTTTGTCCCCGAATATTGTGAAAATTCCAAGAGGAGCAGCCCAATGCCCTGCAGCACCTGGCTGTGGGGCACGCTTCAGCGGAATCTGTGCCTGGCCAGCATGGGGGGCTGGTTTGGGGGCTGGCCTTTCCTGAAAGGTGGCCTTTGAAACCACCCGGCATTTCCTCAAAGGCTCCTCAGGGGAAAGTCCCTGCCGTGCCGTTCCCGCAGCTGGGGCTGCCGCACCGCCCGCCGCCTCCATAAAACGGCGGGCGAGCGGCGACGGCCAGCAACAGGCACGGGTACGTCGCACCATGGGCAACTGGCTGGTCAACCACTGGTTCTCAGCCGCCGTCCTCGTGAGTGTGTGGGGCCGGGGGGCTCATCCGCTGGGCGATGCGGGGAGTTACGGGGGGGGCACAGTCTGGGTATGGCCCCGAGGGGCTCACGGGGGAAATGGGGGGGAAACGGAGGGGAAATGGGGGCTGATGGGCTGTCGTGGGGCAAGGAGAGCCAACCCACAAAGCCCCCGCAGCCCAGGGAGGGATGGAGTTTGGAAAACTCACGTCTTAAGGAAAACACGACTCGAAGTAAAGATGGAGGTCTTGCTGCCAAACTTAAAAAAGCCGCTGCTTTGCCCGGCCACTGTGGTTGGGAGCCTCCCACCTGCGTTTTCTCCCGGAGGTTCCCGTGAGCGCCCGTGTCGGGGTGAGGAGCCTGCACCATAGGGACGATGTGCTGGTGCCGTGCTGTGGCATCACTGGTGTAACGAGGTTTGCCCGGTCGGCATTGCGTCGGCTGCTCGGCCCTGCATGAGCTGCAAATGCATGGGAAAAATCTAACTTGTGGAAAGTTGGATTATTTTCATTTTTTAAATCACTTAGAAAAAAGAAAAAAAAAACAACATAGGCAAGGCAGAGCGGTTTTGGGAGCTCTGCAAAAAATCAATGGCCACGAGAGGGGCCGGTGTAGGGTGCAGCAGGGTTAGGCAGGGGACGGCAGCGCAGTGAGGCTGGGTGAGCCAGCGAAATTTCCTCCTCCCAGAGTCTTCCCCGACCCCTCTCTGGATCTGCGCTCCCGCCGTGCAGGCGTTGCCCGCACCTGCCTTTCCTGCTTCGTCATGTGCGGGTGATGCAGAGAGGCACGGGTGACAAGACAGTTATTTTGCAAGACTCCCGCACCTCTCCCTGCTTTTGGCCCCGCGTCCCAGCCCCGTGCGTGCTGCCGCAGCTCATAAGGAAACAGGAGGGGACGCGCTCTCCCGACGCCCTTTGGCTGTGCCTGACCCCGAGGGCTGTGGGGTGAGGGGGATCCTGAGCCAGGGTCCCTCACGAAGCCGTGACTTTTCCCCGCAGGCGGCCTGGCTGGGCATCAACATCTTCCTCTTCACGTACTACTTTCTGTTCTTCGACCGGGATGAGCGGTATTTCTACACGAGGGCCATCCTCGGGGTAAAGCGCTCCCCTCCAGCACCCTGCCTGCCCGGGCACACGTGCCCCTCCGAGCCCTCCTGCAGTGGGGTGCGGGCTGCAGCACCCCATGCCCCTTCCTTGTCCTGTCCTCTTCCAGCCCACCATCGCTCCGTCCCAGTTCCCAGCTTGGTATTCCTCCATGCTGGTCCCCATCTGGGTCCCCATCCTGTCCCTGCCCAGCATTGCTCCCTCCCAGTTCCCAGCCCAGCATCACTCAGTCCCAGCTTAGCAGCGCTTGGCCCCATCCTGTCCAGTCCCAGCACAGCACCACACCCTGGGCACTGTGGTGGGCAGTGCGGCGGCCGTCAGATGTACCCCATCCACGCCGTGGGGTAGCGGCACTCACCTCCTTGTCCTCTCCCAGTCCGCCTTAGCGTGGGCACGAGCGTCCGCCAAGTGCCTCAACTTCAACAGCATGCTGATCCTGCTGCCCGTCTGCCGCAACCTCCTCTCCTTCCTCCGTGGGACCTGCTCGGTGAGTGCCTCACGGTGGCACGGCCAGCGTGGCCGTCCCCATCCCGGTCCCCATCCTCATCCTGACCCCGCCGCCTCTCCCCGCAGTGCTGCAGGCGGACGCTGCGGAAGCAGCTGGACCACAACCTCGCCTTCCACAAGCTGGTGGCCTATGCGCTGGCCCTGCTCACAGGTACCGTCCCACACCGGGCTGGGGCACGGTGGGGACCGGGAGGTGGCCAGGTGGGTGACTGGCTGTCCCCCTCCCAGCCGTGCACACCATCGCCCACCTCTTCAACCTGGAGCGCTACAACCACAGCCAGCAAGCCACGGACGGCAGCCTCCCCGCCGTCCTCTCCAAGATGCACCTGCAGGGCAGCAACAAGTGGTTGAACCCCATCCACTCCAACCAGACGGTGAGCGTTGGCCCCAGCATCCAGCCCCTGCCACTGCCTCTCCCTGGCCTCCCTGACCCATCCCACCACCCCTGCAGACTGTCGAGTACGTGGCCTTCACCACCATCCCGGGGCTGACGGGGGTCATCATCACGCTGGCGCTCATCCTCATGGTCACCTCCTCCACCGAGTTCATCCGCAGGAACTACTTCGAGGTCTTCTGGTACACACACCACCTCTTCATCGTCTACTTTGCCGGCCTCGTCATCCACGGCATCGCGTAAGGCTCCTCGCCACTCCCCGAAGGCAGGACAGTGAGGGGCAGTGGCCGCAGACCCCCAGTGGGGCAGCTCATCCTGCCCCAAAGTAGCGGTGCAGCCCCGGAGAGGGCCCAGCGGGGCCGTGGGCTCCCCATTCCCAGGGTTGGCTAGCCCAGCTGGCCTCGTGAGGGTAGGAGCCTGTCCCCAGGCTCACCCCTCGCTTCCCCGCAGCGGGCTGGTGCGCGGGCAGACGGAGGAGAGCATAGAGGAGGTGCACCCCCATCGCTGCGCCCGCTATCTCACGTACAAGGCTGAGGACTGCAGCCACGACTGCTGCAAACACCCCGAGTTCGGGAGCATCCCCGCCGAGGTAGGGCAGTGGTGGGACAGGTGTGGGTGGAGAAGTCCTTCCCTTGCCCTTGGGATGCTCCAGCCCCAGCTCCCCCAACCCTTTGCTCTCCTCTGTCTCCGCAGTCCTGGAAGTGGGTTCTGGCCCCCGTCGTCCTCTATATCTTTGAGCGGATCCTCCGGATGTGGCGCGCACGGCAGAAGGTGGTTGTCACCAAGGTGGGTGGCGCTGCAGCTCCTTGCTGGGGTGGCTGTGGAGAGGCGGGCGGGGGCCGCTGCCAAAGCCCCCTACCCAGGAACAGGAGCCAGGCTGGGCGCTGAGCCCCTGTCCCTGCCCCGCAGGTGGTCATGCACCCTGCCCGCGTGCTGGAGCTGCAGATGCAGAAGAAGGGCTTCCGCATGGAGGTGGGGCAGTACATCTTCGTCAACTGCCCCGCCATCTCCCTGCTCGAGTGGCACCCCTTCACCCTCACCTCGGCGCCCGAGGAGGACTTCTTCTCCATCCACATCCGGGCGGCTGGGGACTGGACAGAGCGTCTCATCGACACCTTCCAGGAGCAGAAGCTGGAGATGCCCAGGTAGGCTGGGGAGCACCCAAACGGATCATCCTGGGGATTTGGGGAGGCCATACCTCTTACCCAAGCCTTCCATCGGCCAGGATCGAGGTGGACGGCCCCTTCGGTACGGCCAGCGAAGATGTGTTCCAGTACGAGGTGGCCATGCTGGTGGGAGCAGGCATTGGCGTCACCCCCTTCGCCTCCATCTTGAAGTCCATCTGGTACAAGTTCCAGCAGGCTGACCAGACACTCAAGACCAAGAAGGTATGGGGTGTCCCCTAGGACCAGGCGTGGGTTTCTCCATGCTGCACTTCCGAGACCTTGACATTGCATCCTCCTGCCCCTCTCACCCTGCATCCCAGATCTACTTCTACTGGCTCTGCCGGGACACGGGAGCCTTCGCCTGGTTCAACGACCTGCTGGCCTCGCTGGAGCAGAAGATGGCTGAGTCGGGCAAGGCGGACTTTCTCACCTACCGTCTCTTCCTCACCGGTTGGAATACCAGCATCGTGAGTTGACCGTGGGCAGGCATGACTGCAAGGTGGGGACACGGGGTGGCCAACACAGGCTGGAGAGGCAGGGCAAGCACATCAATGGCTTGCAGGCAGAAAGTCTGGGAGCGGTGTTTGGTGGTCCTCAGCGATGGCTGCTCCTCCGTGGTGAGGGTCTGGAGGTGGGCTCATGGACAGTGGCCGGGGTCCTCACTGTCCCCACTCTGCCCAGGCCAACAACGTGGCGCTCCGCTTCGACACCGCTACGGACACGGTGACGGGCCTCAGGCACAAAACCATCTTTGGGCGGCCCATGTGGAACAGCGAATTTGCGGCGGTGGCTGCAGCCTACCCCAGGTGAGAGCCGGGCAGGGCGTTCAGGGTGCCAGAGCTGGGAGGCAGCCCCTCCTCCCTGGCACCCTGCACCGGGCTGGGCAGCACTTGGCTTTGGGAGGGGGCGTTGGGGTTGCAGGGACCCCAAAAAGCTCTTAAATCACTTTTCCCTGAGCTGCTTGTCTAGCACTGACATCCCCGTGCTGCACGCAGGTCGGTGGTCGGCGTGTTCCTCTGTGGGCCAGCAGCCTTGGCAAAGAGCCTGCAGAAGTCTTGCCACCAGCACTCCAGCCTGGACCCCAGGAAGGTCAAATTCTACTTCAACAAGGAGAACTTCTAAGCGGCAGCCAGGCTGAGACCCCAGCAGGCAGGGGACCCTGGGCGGTCTCACCTCACCCCCCACGGCCAGGGATAAGCATCTCCTGAAGACGCGCGCGCTGAAGCCGGGCAGGACACAGCCAGGTTACTCCTTCCTCACGAGAAACTCCAGGCTCAAAGACTCCTGCCTTCTTGACCCGGTCTACAAGGGGTCCTCATGGGGGGAGCGAGCCTGCAGCTCCGCACAGCCCCCCTATCAGAAAACCAGAGGCAGGTGCTGCGACGACGCTGCTGGAGCAGTGGGAGCGCCCAGGGGGCTGGGCAGAACCACAGGATGGGGACGGGGACGGGACACAAGCGTGCTGAACTGGGGGCCAAACGTGCCCCTCCAGGTTTTAACAGTCCTTCGTGTAAAAGCGTAAATTCAACTTGCTTTCCTTTGCAATAAAAGCCACGGTGGTGACTCATTGTGCGCGGGTGCAAAGGGAGCCCACTCTTTGCCCCCTTGGGGGGCTGCAGTGAAAGAACTGCTCATCACAGACCACCAGCAGACAGACCAGCTTCAAACGTGGCTCATGCAAAGGCAACGGATTCTGCTCAAACACACAGGGAAGAGGGGAAAACCCCCCTCACGGAGCAGGCCGGTGTGGTAAGCGATACAGCAATCTGATACGGAGCCCTTCCCGCCCGGTCGGCGGGGACGGAAAGCCGAGCTCCCCGTCCTGCCCGTCCCTTACACCGCTGTGAACAGCACGGCACGTAAAATCCCCCGAGCAGATCTTGTCCTGGTGCTGGGGAGACGGGAGGAAGGTGAGTGACTTGGACTTAGCCTGGAGCCAGGCCAGACTGCTCCCAAAACCCAACAGTCCCACTCCGGCCTTCACGAGAGACCAGCCAGAGACATGGCTTTACTCAAACCCTCCTCCCGCTTTATTTCAAACATGGTAAAATGTACACACAGAAAAAAAAAGGATGAATGGGAGGGGAAAACGTTAAGAGGAGGAGGAGAAAGCTCTCCCAAACCGCAGCATCAGCTCGGACAGCAACGGGAAGCAGCTGCCATGGAGCATCAACTCTGTCCAGGCGGACGGCATCTCCCCCACGCGCCTGTGAGAAGGAAGGGGAGAGTGAGCCCCGGCATGGAGAGGAAAATCAGGGTACAGCCCCATCCCGAGCAGCTCTCCGATTTACTGACAGGGAGCAGGCACAGGCTGAGGCCAGATGAAGGGCATCACCTCTCAGGGTGCCCCTGTGGACTTCTGGATTTGCTCCTTTAGAATCAGGATGCTCTGCCGCTGCTCCGGGGGCAGCATGGCGATCTGGTCTGCCGTCAGCTGCAGAACCTGCATGATCAAGGCTGCCTGTGGGGAGAGGGGAGAATTAGAGAGGTGCCTTGCCGGAGCAGCCACGGGTTACCAGAGCCAGGAAGGGGCTGTGCCCACCACAGTAAGGCACGTGGGAAGTGCTGCCCCTGCTGTCTCACCCTTTTCCCTTTTGTCCTCTCACCTTCTCGTGATCCTGGGGGGTGACTTGGCTCTGTCCAGGGCTAAAGCCTCCGGGCTGACCGGCTCCTTGGACCCCTGCCCCAGGAATGCCTCCTCCCTGCATGCCTGCCCCTGCCATGTTAGGAACCTGTGGGCACGAGAGAGGGGGTAAGAACCAAGGGGTCTCTGACTCAGCCATACCAACACAGACATGTAAAGCAGATCATCACATGGATGCCCTCAGAGTCAGCCCAAAGATGCTTGAGCATGAAAAGAGGCAGCTACCATGCATTTTACATGCTCTCCTCTCCAACTCCTGCACTCCTTCCTGCGCATCCAGAAGTGGCAAGAGGCCTGAGCCTCGTCCTGTCCCCAGCAGAAGGACAGCGTCTGCGGAGATGGGATGCATGCCCCAAACTCCTCAGACAGCCACTGACCCAGGCCTTGTGCTTCCTGGAAGCACTGCTCTGTGAGACGCCTTCCCCCCTCTAGCTGCTGCAGGGCATCATACCCCCCACCCCACCCCAATCTACGAGACACTGCCAGTGTCCAACCAGCTGGCTGGAGGGGCTGTGTGTACCTGGCGAGGCCCCTGCGGACCACTGGCTCCCATGTTCAGTGGCCCAGGACCCTGTATCCCACCAGGCATGGGGCCGCGCGGGTTGGGACCAGGCCCTCGAGGCTCCAGGCCCCGGGGCTCCATGACCCTGGCCTCCATGGCCCTGGCTTCCAACACTCGTGGCTCCAGGACCCTTGGCTCCAGGCCTCGCGCCTCCAAAGCTCGCGCCTCCATCACCCGGGGCTCCAGCCCTCGCGGCTCCAGTCCTCGCGGCTCCAGCCCTCGGGGATCTCTTCCAACTGCAGGGGAAAGACAAGGTGAGCTGTTGAAGGGAGCAGCGTGGCAGGGAGCGTGGGAGCGAGCCCGCTGCCTCCTTTGTCTGGGGGCTAGCAAATGCCTGGAAGGTGCAGGGCTGGGGGCAGAGTGGGACGTGCCTGGAGAAAGTCCCCCGCCCCACGGCACTGTCCCTCCTTGCCCCGGAGTCAGTCGTTTCACTGCCCAAACCCCCTTCCCACGTCTCGCATCGGGGCAGCGGGCTCCACTCTGACCTCTGGTCCGCGCGCTTTAAGCCACCCGTTCTTTCATGCCCCCCCTCTCACCTCGAGCATCCATCAAGGGCCCCCGCGGCTCTCCCATCAGCGGTCGGGGTTCTCCCATGGGTCCCCCCCTCATCTCATGGGGGGGGCCACGGCTGTCATGCCCGGGCATATGGTGCATAGGGGCTCCCTGGTGGGGCGGCCCAAGGTAACCTCTGACGCAGAGAGACGAGGAGAGCAAAGCAGGAGGAGGAGAAAAAGCGAGAGAGTGTGAATCAGACGCTGGCTTGGCACGGTCTGGGCAGAGCGCTGGGATTGCCCCCGAAGCCGGCCGCACGGGAGGAGGGCGAGGCTGGCACAGGGACGGGTTGGCCCCGTGCCACAGGGCTGCTGGCACCACCCCGGGGATGCCCCGTCCCCGGGGAAACGGGCCGGCCCCCGCGGTCAGGGGCGCACAGGCCTCCAACCAGGCAGCGGTGACTCCCGGAAGGCTGGTGCCATCCCTGTCCTCAGCGAGAGGTCACCCTTGGGCAGGGGACAGTGCCAAGGGCTCCTCTCCTTCCCTCTCCCCTCACCTGGGCTCCACTTCTCCAGTGACTGAGAGCAGGGTCCCTCCGCGAGGGTCATTCGGGGCATCTCCCAAAAGGCCTCGGGGCGGCGGGCCACTAGCAGGTAGAGGTCCACGCTGCATAGGGGCCCTCGGGTCTGGCATGGGCACTGCCAGGGAGACACACAAGAGCTCGTGAGGATCTGCATGACCAGTGCTGTGCTGAGACTGTCCCCCAGCGCTTTCGGGGCGGCCTCGCTGCTCCCCAGCGCGCAGGCGGGCGAGCCGTGCTAACCGCTGGTGGGGCAGCCCCTCGCACAAGGCCAGAGCACACCAAAGCCCCTTCCCTGGCTGCTGATTTTATCCCTCTCTTTCCCTCCCTGGCTCTACCTCAGGCTCCTTACGGCACCAGGTGGTCAGCCCAAGCGTGGGTGCCCCCGTGGCGGTCCCTGCAAGGGCAGGCCTCAACACCCTGCTGACGTGGGGCCAGGAGCAAGACCTGGAAAGCTCCTGGTAGTGAGGTGTCAAAGGGGGCTGGGTTCTAGGCAAAGGCCCTCTCCAAGCAGGCTCTCCCTTTCTGCCGGTAGCTCTCTGTTCTCCGTTCCGATCCCGGAGGAAATCTTGCCTCCTCCTAACCCTGCCAGGCTGCACGGTGGCATGCCAGCCCCCGGCCCTGAGCACAGCGGGGTGAAAGCTGCTCTCTGCACACTCCACAACGAGCTCCGCGGGAGGAGGGAGCTGGCGGGTGCCGGGATACCTTGAACGCGTTCGATAGACGCAGGCCTGGCAGGTCCCACGGGCGAGAGCTGCAGGTTCCCTGGGCAAGCAGCAGGAAAAGAGGGAGAAGAGCAGACACGTAAATAGTGTATGCACACATGCACTCAGCCTTGGGGACAGTGCTGCCCGCAAGATCATCTCCGCTCCCTGAAGTCCCCCGGAAAACCTACGGAGAAGATGCTGCCTGCTGCAGCTCTGGCTTTATCAACCTCTTCCACTAATGCCATCTCTGCCACCACAGGGGTGACAGCCAGCTTGGCACGGCCCTTCCCTCGCTCACCGTGCGAACGCGCAGGGCAGGAGGACGTCCTGCCGACAGAATCGGCATCCTGCAGGGCCACGCTGCGCCCCACAGCGCGCAGCCAGCCAGCTTCTGCCCGCAGCTTCCCACGGCACTCCCCGGTGCCAGCTTTCTGTCCGCTCTCCAAAGCCTTCCAGGTGCCAGGAACTACTGGGTTGCTCTCCAGAAGACGGTGCCCACCCCAGAGAAAATGAGAGTCAGCTGCCCCTAAGCACCTAAGACCAGAGGATCTCAGAACAGGCTTGCCACGCTCCTGAAACAAGGCCTACGACACAAGCCAAGGCAACAGGGGTGTCGACTGCCCGCGTGCCTTATTTCTGGGAAAACGGGAATGCCTTGGTTGTGCTAACTCCAGCGCACGGCTTGACGGGGCGGCCACACAAGGTGTGAACCGTAAGGAATCCGGCTCCGGGGCTGGGCCGTACAGACCGTGCCTGCGGAGGGAAAGCCAAGCCATCACTCACCGGGAAATTCCCTGCCAAGCCTCGCACTCACTGTCGCAAGCAAAAGCGAAGGCCCAGCTCCCTCTGCCGGGCACGGCGCAGGCAGGGCTGGGAGACGCAGCGGCAGCGCAAGCTGCTTCCCAGCACCCAGGCAGCAAAGGAGCAGGACAGGGACCGGAGAAGAGCAAGCTCTGCCTGCCTGCACAAGCGCAGGGATAGAGACGGGCTCACAGAGATGGAAAACGCAGGCACGTCCCGCTCCGTGGGGCTCTGCGGGGACCGGCAGCTCTCCTGGCTCCCGGGGCACGTCTGCACAACGCGGCACAGAAGAAGGTGAGAGCAAACCAGTGCGTAGGCCGGGGCCCCTGGAAGCAGGAGAGCTGCTACCGCAGCCTCGCGCCTAAGCGAACAAACCCGGGTGCGGCCCAGCGCTGCGGGAGCTGCCCCGGCTCCAGGGACGGCAAGGCTGCAGGGAGCTGGCAGGGGCTCTCGGCGCGGCGCTGCTCAGCACCCGTGGCCCGGGCCCCGCCGGAGCGAGGCTCAGGTGACGCGCAGCGACGCGCAGCGCCAACTCACGTCTGTTTTACCTTGTCCACGCTCTAAGGGGACAGGCCCTCCGCCCGGCATCCCAACCTGCGGCTGCATCCCACCTGAGAGGGGACAGGCAGAGATCAGATCCGTCCTTGGCCATCCCGGCACCGCTAACCGATTCCTTTGGCCCCGAACGCCTCCTCCCTCCCAGCTCCTGGGGGAGCATCCAAAGGTTTATTTTCTCAGTGTTGGTTCCCCAGACAAGCCAGCTTTCTGGACCACCGCTGGCAGCGGCCACAATCACGACACGCGGCGCGCGACTACGCGTGCTCTCACAGGGACAAGCCCTCCGGTTCAGGGGAAGGCAGAGGGGGGCTGTCTGCAGGACCCACGTGCCCAGGGTTCAGCCAAAACCCACGCACTCACCTCCCGGAGCCATGGGGCCGGGGCCCGGGCCCTGCACAGAGGCTGCCATCTGTCCCGGGGCCGGCACTCCTCCCTGCATGGGCGGCTGCATCAGAGCAGGAGCGCCGTTTACGTGCATCCCACCCTATCCAGGAGAGAAATGGGACCTCAGGGAAGCCCCCCTCACGCAGGCACATGCACCAGTGCCCATCTCTCCCCCGCACGGCACCTGTTTTGTGCAGGCTCTTACTATGGGCTGCGGCTGGGACGAGGGGGTGTTCTGTGGGTTCAGCTGGGCGTTTGGCCCCGGCCCAGGCCCCGGTCCTGGTCCCGGCCCCGGCACTGGCTGCTGGTTGCCTGGGATCAGAGGAGGAACACTGGTCTGGCGATGCAGGATTTTCTAGGGGCAGAAGAAGGAGAAAGGAGTTCTCTTCCACCCCTCCTCCACAACAGGCTGCCACCAATATCCTACCGACCCCGGGCAAGGCAGCAAGGGACAAACCAGTGCGATCTCCGGGTCGACAATCCTCATGACCACCTGGGCCTGCAGCAGGGCGTAAGCCAGCTGGGGGTTCTGGAGCAGCATGTTCCTGGCTTCCTGGGGGCTGTTCTGGACACACAACTGAGAAGACACACGCAGATCAGAGCTCCGGCCAGGGGCGACAGGGGCTCCGAGGGCACGGGCAGCGGCGGTAGAAGCCGTGCGCACACAGAGAGCGCAGCCCTCAGCTTCACTCACCTTCATCTGCTTCATCAGCTCAAACATCTGCTCGGGGGGCAGGCTGGCTACCGCCCGGCTGATGGACTCGGGGGCATCTTCAGGGTTGACGGGGTCCCCGTAGGGTGACTCTATGATGGGTGCGCCTGTGCCCAAGCCTGCAACAGAGTTTGTGACCTCGTACGGCAACGTGAACCGTCTGTTTTTAACGGGCTCGTCAGAAGGGAAGCACCACGCCGTCACGGGGAAGGGGAGGCAGTAAAAACAGTGAGATCATCTGGGAGAGAAAACACAGAGCTGAGCCCGTGCATCCTTCTGCAACACCACTTGCTACATCGCTTGGAGCGGGTCAGCTCCGCGAGGTCTCCTCCTCACCCGCCTTGCAAGAAGAGGCAAGCCTTGTAACACCGAAAAATGCACGACACCGGTGCACCCTCCACCACAAAATTCAGACTCACTCTTCAGCTCCTCCTTGTTCTTCTCGCTGGCTGCGTTGTCCACCCGCAGGGCCCTCCCGCTGAACTCTCGCCCGTTCAGGTTCCGCATGGCGCTGAGGGCCGTCTCCTGGTCCTGGTACTCGCAGAAGCCATAGCCCTTCGGCTTTCCCGTCTCCCTGTCATACACCAGCCTGCGCAGCAAGGAGGAGACAACCACCACCGCTGAGGGGAGTGCAGGCATCCAGCAGCGTGCAGTGCCCACAGCTCCCCGTGACTCAGGAGGGGGCTGTCGGGGTACACCACGCACAAGCGCTGGGGAGCAAAGCGAAGGCACCGGGGTCAGGTCGAGGTATGCAACGGCTGGCCCTAGGCCAGAGCCAAAGCCTCCTAGATCCAGGCTGATGGGCGTTCCCAAAGTTCTGGTGTCCGGGATGGCCAACAGCACGAGCACTGTGCTTCCCATGACCCCACGAAGGCAGCTCCTGGGAGCACAGGTCTGGACTGGCTGCTCCTGGAGCTCCCAAGCCCTTAACTGAGAACTCTTGGAAGCCTGGTGTGGATTTGGGAAAACAGCCCTGCAGAGCCACTGGGGTGGGAGTGCTCTGCACTCACAGAGCCCGATCAGCACCTGAGGACTTATCCGACCTCAGCCCCACGCCACGGCAGGGCAGCTGCCTCCAGCCCGCAGCAGCGTGCCCACGTTCACGCTGTCGTGTTCGGGCCGTTACCCTCTACATCCGCAGGCGACCTCGGCACGGGAGCTCAGTTCCCGCACGCCGAGCACAGCTGCCGCAGCCTCGCCAACCCCGAAGGGCTGGCCCGGCACAGCGCGGCCCCGCACAGCCCCACGCCGCCCGCGGGGCTCGGGGCGAGACTTCCCCGGGGAACCGGGGGGAGGGGGAGGCCGGCAGCCGTTCTCACCTAAAGCTGACCACCGGCCCAACCTCTGAGAAAATGTCCTTCAGCTGCTCCTCTGTGGCTTCGTACGGGATGTTCCCCACTGTGGAAGAGAGACGGCGGCCGCCGGTCAGCGCGAAGGCCGAGGGCTGTACCGACACCGACACCGGCCCCGAACGGCGGGGGAGGGCTCCGACCGCCCACCCGCCCGCCCGGGCCCTCCACCGCCTCCGCTCCCGCACGTCCCAGCCCCGCGGCGCTCACCGAAGACGGAGCGCAG
>WHYT01013687.1:13028-64202 GCA_009806455.1 Tetrax tetrax | reverse complement strand
TTGGGCGGGGTGATCGGGGCTGGTGGGGGGGTGAGAGGGGGTCAGCACCCCCGTGATGCGGGCTCGTTCCTAGCACGGAGGCGTCCGGCTGCTTCTGGCGAGGGCGAGCGATTCCCGGAGGGAAGCCGGAGCGATGTCGGAAGCCGTGGATCTGTCCTTCCTCTCGGAAGCGGAGAGGGATCTGATCCTGCAGGTCCTGCAGCGGGACGAGGAGCTCCGCAAAGCTGAGGAGAGGAGAATCCGGTGAGGGTTGTCCCCGCTTCGCCCTAAAAGCGGCTGGAGGGGCGAGGGCGCGGGCAGTGGGGTTGGGGTCACAGCCGTACCCCAACCCCGAGGGTCCCCGCACGGCTCTGACCGCGCCCTGGGGTCCGAGCAGGCGGTTGAAGAACGAGCTGCTGGAGATCCGTCGGAAGGGAGCCAAGCGGGGCAGCCAGCGCTACAGCGAGCGAACCTGCGCCCGCTGCCAGCAGAGCCTGGGCCGCCTGGGCCCCAAGGCCAACGCCTGCCGGGGCTGCAACCACCTGGTGTGCCGGGACTGCCGCTGCTACGGCCCCAACAGCTCCTGGCGCTGCAAAGTCTGCGCCAAGGAAGCGTGAGTACCTGAGGACAGGTGGCAGGGACCTTCTGCGTGCTCTTCCTGGCCCCTTCCTCCTCCCGGTCACCCCAGCTCGTGGCAGAGCTTTCCTAGCCCAGCTGGTCTCTCTGTTATCACTTTTTGGGGTGGGTATCCGTGGTGGGTAGTGCCCCACTCTTGGGTCTCCTTCATGCCCACCCTGCTCCTTTTTCCCTCTTACTTGACTCTGGCATCCCCTCGTCCCCCCGCTTGCCAAACATGCCTATGGTGCCTGTGCCTTGGCCGTGGCAGTGGGGCACAAGGAGCAGCCCCCCACTGCCCCTGCCTGCCCCCCACTGCCCCCCTGCCCTGCAGCGAACTGAAGAAGACGACGGGCGACTGGTTCTATGACCAGAGGGTCAACCGCTTCGCCAACCGGCTGGGCAGCGACATGGTGCGGCTGTCCCTGCGGCACAGGTCGGCAGGTAAGAGTGCTGCAGCCATGCCTTCTCCCACGGCTCGGCCCTCCGGGATGCTCCGGCTTTTCCTGGTGCGCCTCTGCCCAGCGGGGAGTTGACTGGGAGCAGCTCTTGCTCCAGGCAGTGGGCTTGGAGCAGTGGTCCTCCCGATGCCTCTCTCCTTCCAGCCAGCAAAAGAGAGACCGTGGGACAAACCCTCCTCCAGAAAGCCCAGCTTGGTGAGCCCAAAACCCGTCAGCAGAGCCCCCCAGCACCTCGGGAGGGGCCCAGGTGAGGATCCCTGCCGTCTCCCCTGCTCCGGGCACCAGCCCTCATCTGCTGCGGGGATGGGAGGGACGCTGCCGCCCTGTTTGAATCACTGGTGGCGCAGAAGCTCTCTCTCAGACCGGCGTCCTCGCCAAACAGGACATACCTGTGGTTTTGTTTGTCTGCAGTTTGTTTCCGGATGCCTCAGACCCTCGGGATGGCAAAAGTGACACAGAGTCCATGGAAAACATGAGCCTGGATGGCTACCGACCTAGTCCCGGTGGCGTGGGGGGCAGGTGAGGGGCCTCCTGGGTGGGATGCGGGCAGGTTGAGGATGAGGACCTTCGTCTGAAGCGTGTTTTTTTTTTTGCTGTTCAACTCCTTGGTCTTGTGAGGAGGAGCTGGCTTCTCTGGCTGGGCTGAAAGCTGGCCCTGGGCAGGCAGGTCCTCACCTCCCCAGGCTGGGGTGCTCCGAGGAGGCTCTGGGGTGCTTGTGGGGAGATGGTGCTTCCCAACCAGCGCTTGCTCTCCCAGCCGTGCTCTTGGCCTGGGACAGACCCTGGGACAGTCTGTGTCCTCCGCAGGAGGAATTCCCTGGAGAGAGCCGCCCCTCGCAAAGACGGAAAGCAGGTTGCTGTGCCGGCAGGACCCGCTGCCTCCAGCCTGACCCTCCCTCTCCGCTCTAAAAACGCTCTCTCTGACGGATGGGTACGTGCTGCCGCTCCGGTGGGCTCCGCCCTGTCCCAGGGCGCAGGGCTGGGAGCCCTGGGGGGTGCCCAGCTCTGAAGGGACCATTCCTTCCCCAGGACACCGCCGTGGGGAGCCGCAGCAGCCCCTCGGTGGATGAGCACGAAATGATATTCAAGAAGAATCCCCGGCGGGTGGTGAGGCCGGCGGGTGAGAGCTGTGTGGGTGCAGGGGGATTTGGGTGCCGATGTGGTCAGGGGGTGGGCGGCTGCTTCTACCTGGGCTGTGGTGGGCTTCCAGTGCAGGTGGGAGAGGCTGGGGCAGCCCCTTGCACCAAGGAGCAGCCGGGCTCCTGCACTGTGCCACTGCCTCGTACCTCGCCGTCTCTCATCCAGACTACACCAAGTCGGTGATTGACCTGCGCCCAGAGGACTTTGTGGTGGAAGGTGGCTCTTTGGGGGACAGGAGCAAGTCGGTCCCCGGCCTCAACACGGAGCTGGTGAGACCCTCAGCGTGCCGCAGAGCTGGCTGCCAGGCCCGCCGTGCCCTGCTGCTCTTCCACACAGGTGGCTTGTCTTTCCCCTTGCAGGAGGAAGAGGAGGAGGACATCGATAACCTGGTGGAGATCCATCGCCAGAGGGTGGCCCGGGGCAGCATGCGCAGCGGCACATCCTCGGTGAGTTCGCATGGTGCAGCCACGCAATGCTCCACGCGAAGAAATGATGGAGAAGGGCAGCCCCGATGGGTTGGGTGGGTGGGTGGGAGGGAGGCAGGGTGGGTAGCTCCTGGAGTGTGGGGGCAAGAATTTGGGGTGTGGGTGAAGGGAAGTCGAAATGCAGAGACCCAGCACTCTTCCAGGGAGCCTGTGCGTGGGTGGGAGGCGCTTGGCGGCCATCCCCAGCCGCAGAGGGGTGAGAGGGGCTGTGCGGAGGGGGCGTGGGGAGTGGCCTTGCTGAGGATGAAGAGGGACCCGCCAAGCGATGCTGCCCTGGCTCAGCCCTGCCGTGTCTTCCAGAGCACGCTGGGGAGCATGGTCAGCATCTACAGCGAGGCCGGCGACTTCGGCAATGTCGTGGTCACCGGGGGAATCTCCTTCTCCCTGAGCTACGAGCAGAAGACGCAGACCTTGTTCATTCACGTGAAGGAGTGTCGCCAGCTGGCCTACGGGGACGAGGGCAAGAAGCGCTCCAACCCGTGAGAGCCGGGGGGGGCGATGGCCGGTGGCACTGCTGGTGGTGCTGGGGTTGTGGGGTGCCCACCAGAGATGGGAGCTGTAAGTAGGGGGGGCGGGTCTTGGCAAGGCAGGAGCTCTGGGGTTGCCCTGGGGGGCTTGGGGGGCTAGTTGTGGGGAGACCCTGGTGAAGTGCTGCCTGCTCCTCCCTTCAGGTACGTGAAGACCTACCTCCTGCCCGACAAATCCCGGCAAGGGAAACGCAAGACGACCGTCAAACGCAACACCGTCAACCCCCAGTACAACGAGCTGCTGAAGGTGAGCAGGTCTGGGCTGGGTGCAGCTTGCTCGCCGCTGCGGGGCCCGGCAGAAGGCTCCTGGCCCGTTGCAGGCAGGTGACGGTGGTGGAGGGACGGCAGCACTACTGCAGAGGCAGAGATAAGGCAGTTCTGGGCCCCAGGGCAGAAGCACTTGGCACTGCCCTTCACCGTCCCTGCTGCAGCCACCACTGACTGGCTCCCTCCCCGTCCCCAAGCCCGGCAGTGCATCGCTGAGGCCAGGCGCTCTCCGGACGGGAGGGAAGTGGGAACCGTGGTTTGGTTTCCAGACTCCCACAGCCCTGGATTTGCTGAGGTCTCGCACCCTGGCCACCTGAGGCTTGGTGGGCTGGCAGAGCTTTGCTTGAGGTGGGACGGGGTGGGGTGGCCGGTGCCAAGAGTCCTGGCGCTGGCTCTGCATGGGCTCTGAGGACCACTTGCCTGGAGAGCACGGGCTCCTGCGCCACTGCCCCAGAGCTCTGAGGTTTCAGCAGGCTTGGAAAAGAAGATGAACATTCTCCTGAGTGCATCCATTGTTCCTCAAACCCATCTCCTCTCTGCTCGCGGGCTGTGGCTGATGGTGTATGCCAAACCTGTCCCCTGCCTGGCACTGCCTGCTCACCGGTGGTTTTCCTGCCTCTTTTCCCTAGTACGAGATCAACAAGTCCCTCCTGCTCGCCAGGACGCTGCAGTTCTCGGTCTGGCACCACGATCGCTTTGGCCGTAACACGTTCCTGGGGGAGGTGGAGGTCCCGCTGGACGCCTGGAACTTCGAGAGCCACCTGGAAGAGTTTCTGCCCCTGCACGGCAAGGTGCTGGCCTGGGAGTAATTTGAGCCAAATTCAGGGAAACAAATGGGGGAAATTGGCTGGGACATCCTGCTGTGGGCTGCCTAGCTGAGCAGTGGGAGCCTTCATGCATCTCAATGGCAATTGCAGATGCTGCTGCTGGATGTAAAAGTCTGGTTCTCTTGAGTAGCTTGTACTGTGGGTGCAGCTCTTGGCATTGCTGGGACTCGAGCAGCTTCTGGAAAGTCTTAAATAGGGTTTCCGAAGGGAGCTGGCTGAGCCAAAGGAGGATCCCAAAGGAGCTGGTCTGAGGGGATCCTGGGGAGGGTCTGCAGGCATTTGTGCCAGCTAAGTCACGGCTAGGAGAAGCCAAGCTCTTTGGCCCTGTGCGGGGAGGTACAATGTGCAGACCAGGCCGTCACCGTGTCCCCTTTGGCCTGTCTGGTGGTGTTTGATAAGCCTTGCCTCTTTGCAGACTGGGGCAGATGCTGCTGGTCTCCACCAGTACAAGGGGGAGCTGGTTGTCTCCATGAAGTACATCCCATCTTCCAAGCACCCTGGGGCTGGGAGCGGCAGGAAGGGTGAGTGCTGGAGCTCCAGGATCTCTGTGTAGCCTGTGGGACCTGCTTGTGGCCAGGCAAGTTGGGTCTGGGTGGGTTTCTTGGGTGGTGCCACTGCAGCATTCTTTGCGACACCTGAAAGGCTTCTCTGGGTCAGAGCAGACCTGGCTGTCCTCAGGCTGGCCGAGTGCTCCCAGTGCTTTGCTGGGGCTGGACCAGGCTGGACCACTGGGAGCAGTGGTCTGCCTTCACCTCAGCAGGCAGGGCCAGTACGGGAGGAGGCAGGAGGAGACGCCAGCTGAGGATCTGTACCTGCCTCTGCAGGCTGTTCAGCAGGACCTTTCCAGAAGTTAGCAGCGGTGGAAATTAAGGTTCATTAATTCTTGCTGTGTTGGGTTTTTCCCAGGCAAAACAGGAGAAGGTGGTGAGCTGCAGGTCTGGATCAAAGAAGCCAAGAACCTCACAGCTGCCAAATCCGGGGGGACATCAGACAGCTTTGTCAAGGGGTGAGTGTGGGTTGTGGTGAGGGGGTGCTGAAGGCACTGTCCTCTCTGGCTGCATCCCGGGGCACTTCCCAAAGCCGCTGCAGGGACCTGTCAGGAGGAAGGGTCTCACTGCAAGCTGCCCCACGCTGCTGGCACCCTGAAAGTCATCATCTCCCCAGAGACAAGATGCTCCTGGTAGCAAACGCTCTCCTGGGTTGAGAGGTTGTGGTGGGAGGTTGTGCGGGGCAGGGCTCCAGCTGGAGCTGCTGACCCAAGGGACTTCTTCCCCCAGCTACCTCCTGCCACACAAAACCAAAGCCTCCAAGAGGAAGACGCCCGTGGTGAAGAAGACCCTGAACCCTCATTACAACCACACCTTTGTGTACAACGGCATCAACCCCGAGGACCTGCGGCACATCTGTCTGGAGCTGACGGTCTGGGACCGGGAGCCACTGTCCAGCAACGACTTCCTCGGGGGTGTCCGTCTGGGGGTGGGCAACGGTGAGGAGCCCTGGGGTCCCGTCAAACCCTGGGAACAAGCAGCCTTGTTCGGGGCTGCCTCGCTGCGGGCAGGAGGCTGCTCTGGCAGTGACTTCTGCCCGCGTCCGTCCTTTCTCCCAGGCATGAGCAACGGGCAGGCTGTGGACTGGATGGACTCCACGGGCGAGGAGCTGAACCTGTGGCAGAAGATGTGCCAGTACCCGGGCTCGTGGGCGGAGGGGACGCTCCAGCTCCGCTCCACCATGGCCAAGCTGAGGCCATAGGCTGTGGCACCAGCACTGGGACTCGGCCGAGGGCTACTTGGAAGCCACGCTTGCTGCATGGCCCCACAGGGCCGCTAAATGTGGTTATTTTTTTTTTTTGCTTATACTTTCATAAACACGACCTTCTCTAAACAAGCTTGGGCAGAAAGCTGTCTTGGCCTAGCTTTGTTTAAAGGGTTTTTCCTTTTGTCATAGGCTTTGCACCAGATTTCAGGCTGGAGTCCTTGCGGACCCTCCCTTCTTCCTCCCCCAGGCAAAATGCTTTGAAATATGTTTGGGCTTCTTTTTCCTTTCCATTCTTCTTCCTCCCACCCCCTCTGTTTCACAGCCTGCGCCCTCCTTGTCTTCCCGGCTCTCCTGGCTGCAGGGCTGGGCTGGAGCCATGCGGGGTCAACTTTGGGGGGCTGAGGGTAGGACCCCCAGGGAGGACTCATTTCCCGGGCCTCTCTGTGTCACAGCTTCTGCCAGCACTGACTTTTATACAAATTTATTTATTTTGAGTTAACATTCTACTGCCAAAACAGTTCCCAGGGAGGTGCCCGGTGGCTGGCGGAAGGGGAAGGATTGGGGATGGTGAGCCCTTGCGGTGGGCTGCACGCTGGCTGGCTGCTACCGGCTTTGCTGAGCTCGGGGCCCTTTGCTTTTACTAAAAATTTTCTGGCAGGACCCTGGGAGCAGCGCCTGCCTGTCAGGGGTGACCCCGGGTGGGGAGGGAGCAGGGTTCGGGATGAGGATGGCCATGGGGAGGGCGAAGCTGCTGCGTTAGAGGATTTTGTGCTCCTGCCCTGCCCGTTCTCTGCTTTTGGCAGCCCGGTGTCAGGCTGCCCTTCTCCCCGCTGCCCTGAGGTTTGAGCAGTGGCAATCTGAGATCTCCCACCACGGTCCCAGCCAGGCTGAGCCATCCCACCCCACAGCTGGAGACCGCTGCTGGGCAGTGGGGATGCTGCTGGCACATGGTCCCTGTCCCCGCTCGCCTCTCGGTGCCAGAACGGCCAGAGAGGGGCTCCCCTTCCCCCGGAGGTCATCGGCACCCTGGTCCTCTACGGCGGGCGACTACAAAAGCAGAAAGGAAGGTGTCTGTCCCCTGAGGCCGGCGGTGGTGGTGGTGGGGGAGTCTCCCTGGCGCTGCCTCACTCGCAGGGGTCCCCACTCTGCGCCCGCCGCGCCGCCTCCCGCTCGCTCAGCAGGTAGGTGTCGATGAAGAGGAAGAGCTCGTCGGGGTTGACAGGGGAGATGTAGCGCTCGCGGTCCATGCCCGCCTTGTCCAGCAGCACCGCGTTGAAGTGGGAGCGGGTGAGATGCAGGAACTGCCTGGGGGTGAAGGGGGAAGCCGCCGGTCAGGGCTGGGGGGGTTGCAGATGGGGCTGAGCCTGCCTGCCCCATGCAACCGAGCTCAGGTCCTCCTGGGGTGGTGGCTCCCATCTCTTCCTCGGGGCCATGACCTCCAGAAGGGTCTGGGGATGCTGTATTTGGACTCGCTGGGGGTGTCCCCGCGTTTCAGAAGCCCCTCTGGTGCAGCTGCAACCTCCTGTGTTGCCCTCCCTGGAGGTGTCCCCATCCCCGCTCCCCTCCTGCAGGCACTGCTCCACAAGACAGCCCCTCCTCCTCCCTACCTGAGCTCCTCGATGATGCCGAGGGACAGCTGGTGCTCGCGGATGCGTCCCACCTCGTGCGGGGGCTGCCCCACCAGCTCGACAGTGGTGACGTGACGCAGGTCCAGCCCACAGGCGGCTTGCTGCGGAGAGAGGGGCAGTGAGAGGGTGCTGAGGGGGGTGGTGTTCGGGAAGTGGGGTGGCAGGAAGATATCCTCACCTGCAGCATGGAGATCTGCATCTTGTAATAGCGGTTAGAGGGGTCAGGAGCCGAGATGACGAGGAGGCGGCGTTTCTCGTGGAACTGATCCAGCAGGCTGGCGGCCGAGTTCACGTCCGTGTTGATCTGCATGGCTGGGGGGAGAGGCCAAGCACGCGGGGAGATGCCATTTTGCCCCCCCCCCCGTTACCCTTTCCCACCCCTTCACCCTGCACTGGGCATCACTGCGGGCAGGTCCTCCCCTGCCCCGCACCGCTTACGTGCGCAGAGGGGCTGCGAGCCCGTCCACTGCTGGGTGGACTGGCAGACCCGCAGGGACGTGCCCTGGCGCTCGTAGCCCCCGTCGCACAGGTACTCGCAGGTGGCACCGTAGTTGTTGCCGTCGGAGGTGCAGGAGATGTAGCCGTTCTGCGGAGGCTTCAGGACGGGGCAGCGCCTCACTGCGCAGGGGGAAGCTGGGTGAGGGCTGGGGGCCTTGGGGCACGGCCCCAGCCATGGGGCGCGGAGCCCGGCGTCGAGGGGAGGCAGCCGGCAGCCCCGGGGGTGACTGCTTCACCTTGGACACGGACGCTGAACTTGCAGCTGGCTCGGTTGTAGGCCTGGTCGTGGGCGGTGTAGCGGATCACATGCTCTCCTTCGGGGAATTCGGAGCCGGGCTCCGGGCCCCGCAGCATCACCCTGCGCCCAGCAGACACATCCCTCCATCAGGACTTTGGGATAGGGACACCCAGCGTGGCCCTCAGCCCTCGCCAGCAGCGCCCGGAGTGCCTCCACCCTCACCTCTTGATGATGCCATCAGCAGAGTCCTTCACGCGCGGGGGGTCCCAGTAGACGGTGGCAGTCAGCTTGCCTGGCTCGGCTATCCTCTCCCGGGAGTCCGGGCAGCGGATCTTGGGAGGCTCCATATCTGCCCGCACAGAGGAGGGGGAGTCGGGGAACCTGCGGGTGCTGGGGCTGGGCTACGAGAGCCGGGCACCGGCCTTGGCGCTCGGTTGCCCCAGGGATGCTGCGCACAGCCCAGGCATCTTGAAGCCAGCAAGATCTGCTGCGAGGCCAGCACTGAGTGCCCTGATCCCGGACCAACGGGCCGTGCGCCGGCTTTAGGGATAATGGCACCTCAAGGAGCAGCGGGGACAGGGGTCCCGGGGCCAGGAGGTACAGGAGCCAACATCGGGTGATGCCTAGGCGGGATGTGGGGGTGATACCTGCAGACACCCCAGGGACGAAGGGTGGTCCGCCCTTGCGTTGGGCTGGCAAGATGGTAGGGTGAGAATTTACCTACACAGATTGGCTCGCTCCCGCTCCAGCGCCCGTCCTCCATGCAGATGCGGCTCCGGTCGCCCTCCAGCTGGTAGCCAGGCAGGCAGGTGTAGTCGCAGCGGGAATCCATCTGCACGCCGGCCGAGCACACGTAGGAGCCCCGCAGCACCGCCGGCAGCACGTGGCACCGGATTTCTGGGATGGGGAGAGCAAAGAAGGGAGGGAAGCGGCTGCTCGGCCATGCCAGTGGGCAGACCACCCAGGACCGGCCACCGTGCCGGGGGGACACTCACGTCGGCAGTAGGCCATCCCGGACCAGTGGCGGCTGGGCAAGCACTGGACGGCGCTGGGCCCCACCAGCCGGTACCCGCGGGCGCAGCTCAGCTCGCAGCGTGTCCCCAGGCTGCTGCGGTAGGTGCCCCCCCGGGGCGAGTAGCAGGTGGCCTCTCCGCGGTGGATGTTGAGCGTGGCACACCACTGGGGCACTGAGGGAGAGGAGGGAGGTGAGGGGGGGGCACGCAGCCCCGCCGTGCCACGGTTTCCCCACGAGGACCCGAGGGATGGGTTTGGGTGCCGTTACCTCGGCGGTAGTCCAGGGCCGGCTCGGGGGGGGCTTCTTCCACGTACACTTCATTGGTGTGGCTCTCGGCTGTGTAGTATCCGGACCCTGGGGAGGAGGAGAGAGATGAGGGGGCTGCGTGATGGTCCGTGGCTGCAGCAGCGCCCAGGTGATGATGCCTCCCAGGGAAGCTTCCAGTCCCCAGCAAGCGATCCCATCCCTGGGTAGACCCTGTCCTGCCGTCCGTGGGGCTGTCATCAAGGGTTAAGCCCGGCAGACAGCGAGCCCAGTCCCCAAGGACCTAGCCCGGCAGACTAAACAGCGGCAGGAGCAGCCGTGGTTACGGCAGGAAACGGGTGCTGGCGCAGAACGGGCTGGCACCGACCCCCGGCTTGGCGCTGCCGGGAAGTTCGCCTTCCACTCGCTCCTGCGGCACCGTCCCCGCCACCGGGCATCCCCAGGGAAGGATGCAAGATGCCCTCTCCTGCCTGTCGCAGCTGAGCCCCTAGCCCAGGCAAGGCAGGAGAGGCCCGCTGCTTGGCCGGGGGGCTGGCGGGGATGCAGCCCCTCGCTTGCACGTGGGGAAGGGTGAAGCTGCTGGAGGGGCTTGGCCCCACGCCATCCGTGCTGTGTGGAGGGGCCCCCGGCCCCATGGACAGGGAGCAGGACAGCCTCACGCTGTCTTTGTGGGCCACCCTCTGTCCCACACTGCGTCCCCATGGGCAAAGGAAGGGAGCCGTGCAGGGGGAGAGGGCTGGCATCCTTCCCCGTGGCCCCTCGGCCAGCCGCCGCATTCCCCAGCTCTGAGCTCACGTTTCCGCCGCGTTTCCGCCGGCCCCAGCCAGTGCTTCCCCCTCCTTGCCGCCAGCCCACCCCACCGTAGCCCCGGCTCTGGCATGGCGGGGATGCTCAGCCCGGGAAGGGACCCCGGGCGATGCGGCAGCCCCACCGCGGCTGCACCCATCTCGCCTTCCCCCTGCTCCGGGTTTTGGGAAGGGGATATCCGCTGAGGCCAATCCAAGCAGCAGTCGTGCCGTCATGAGGAGGAAACTCCATTACAAATCTTTCCGGCACGAACTCTGCTGCAGAGCGACTCCCCACGGCTTCCCACAAGTTTCGTTCGGTCGCCCACTCGTTTCCACAAGCCTGTTATCCCGGCGCCCTTCCCATGCCGCCACGGCTGCCTCGGGGAGCGGAGAGGCCCGGGGCGAGCACAGGGCTGGCATCTGTGGGGCTGGCAGTGGGGATGTGCCGGTGACCCAGCGAGCAGGGCTGCTTCCCAGGGGGGCTGCCGAGGCCCCGGGGACGGGGCGCGCTGCGTCCCCGCAGGCAGATGTGCTGTTTAATTGCGACGTTCCCTTTTCGTGCAGGCGTTGCCTTTTCCTTCTCACCTGGGGCCAGCTCGCTGCTGCGGGCGGGAGTGTCCCCACCCGGCTGGGTTGGCGGTGCGGCAACGGGATGGGAGCAGGGAAGAGGGAAATCCCCCCCCCAAACAGGGCAAGAGCTTTTTCATCCTCGACTTGGCCGCCTGGCAAACATCTGCCGGTCGACGGCCCCCGCGGGAGCAGCGAGTCAGCGGGAAAGCTGCAATCCCGCAGGCTGGGGCGTGATGGAGACGCTGGATGGCTGCTCCCCTCTGGATGCCTCCCAGCACCCCCTCTGCTCCTCCCTGTACCCCGCAGCGCACCCCACACCACGCTGGCACCCACGCTCTCCCCGGCATTGCCATACCGGGACATACCCCTCCCTCCCTCCCTGCCGTGAGCCCCCCGAACAGATTGGGATCCCGCAGGCCGCTGTCCCCGGGGAGCCCCACTGCGCCCGCGCACCCTGACTCTCACCTTCGTGCCACGTGGATGACACCAGCCTGGCCAGGACAACCAGCAGGACGGGGGCTGTCTCCTGCGCCATGCTGGGGTGCGGGGGGCCGGGAGCCGGCCAGCCCGCCTGTCGCGTCGGGTCCGGGGGCAGCCGCGAGCCCCGGCGAGGATGGAGAGGGGCTGGAAAGAGGAGGATGGCCCCCTCCGTCACCTTGTCACCGCACAGATGCCTGACCCTCCTGCCCGTCCGTGCTGCCTGCGATGAGCAAACCTACTTTTCCCTTCTGCTGCCCGTTCCAAACATTCAAAAGCCGTGAGTCAGGCCCAAAATGATGAGATTGTCAAAAATAATAAATCCCAGGATCGCCCGTTTTCCAGTGCACCTCCTGCTTCTCTGAGGCTTTAAATGGTTGTCAGATTTTTTTTCTTTGCAAGCAGAAGAGCCAGGAGCCTGTTTTGGCACGGGAGAGAGCGTAGCTGAGCCGGCGCCAGTGCTGCTGGGCTCCGGGAACGGGGATGCTGGGGGGCCAAGGACAAAACCGCGGGAGCCAGGACCCTTTTTCCACCTCCTGTCGGGAGGGAGGGAGGGAGAGACCTCGCTGCAGACGGCGAGCTCCGAAACCCGTCCGCAGGCAAAGTGCTTCCAGCTGGGGTCTGGTTTCCAGCTGAAGTTCAGCCCCCGTGAGGGAGAGGCAACGAAACGCCTTCGTTGGGACCCACCGCCCAGTGTCCCAGGGGAGTCAGGAGGGAGGCGAGGCAGCAACCAGAGCCCCCCTGGGATTTTGGGGTCTGTAGCACAGGACAGCGTGGGTGAGGGGAGCATGGACAGGTAGGAGAGCTGGCGCAGGGCGGTGAGGCGGGGACGTGCTGCCTGAATGCACTAATTATGTGGCAGCCAGAGCGGTAAGCACGTTGATTAATAACACAGCTGTCCCGAGCAGGAAAGTGCCGCTGTGCAGGGCTGCCTGCTGCGGGACCTGGGGAGCCTGCAGCCCCCTGTAGCCTGGGGACATCCCCGAGGAGGGGACGGGGCGCTCACCCCACGGCGGGCAGGGTGCCCCTCGCTCGCTGGCATGGCAGCCGTGCCATGTGCTGGGGCGCGGGGTGGCTGCCCCGGCTGGGGTGTGCTCTCCTGGGCAGGGGCTGAGGGGGCCGTGCTGGGGCAGGAGAGCAGGGACCGGGTGGCACCGGGCGGGGGGGCCGGCACGGAACGGGCGGGACGTCCGACCGGGCAGACAGGGGGCGCCCCCCGTTGGGGAGGAGCGGCTGGCCTTCGGGCGCCCTCGGCCCTTTCCGTGAGAGCTCGGCAATTTCCGTGAGCGCTCGTCAACCTCCGCCTCCGCTCGGGCGCGTCCGGTGGGGCGGGGCCTACCCGGAGGGGCGGGGCGGGGCCCGTCCCGGGAGGAGAGGGCCCGTGTCGGCCATGGCGTCCCCGTCGCGGCGGCTGCAGACGAAGCCGGTGATCACCTGCCTGAAAAGCGTCCTGCTCACCTACACCTTCGTCTTCTGGGTGAGCGCCGGGCCGCCCCGCCCCGCCCTACCCCCGCGACATGTCGCGGCCGCGCCGCCCTGTCGCGACAGTGGCGAGCCAGGCCGGGTTTCCCCTCTCCCCAGGTGTCGGGCATCGTGCTGCTGGCCGTGGGGGTCTGGGGCAGGGTCAGCCTGGCCGTCTACTTCTCCTTGCTGGACGAGAAGGCCACCAATGTCCCCTTCGTTCTGGTGGGCGCCGGCACCGTTGTCGTCCTCCTGGGCACCTTCGGGTGCTTCGCCACCTGCCGTGGCAGCACCTGGATGCTCAAGCTGGTGGGTGGCCCTGGATGGGGCGGGAGGGGGGCCCATCCCCTCCTGACCTGTCCTGACCCATCCCAGAACGTTCTGATCCATCCCGGCACGTCCCATCCCAGTCCCAACCCAACCCCATCGCATCCTACCCCATCCACCCCATCCCGTCCTATCCCATCCCATCCTACCTCATCCCACTCGTCCTATCCCATCCACCCCATCCCACCCACCCTGTCCCATCCCACCCTTTCTGCCCGCAGTACGCCATGCTCCTGTCCCTCATCTTCCTCATCGTCCTGGTGGCTGCCATCGTGGGGTTCGTCTTCAGGCATGAGGTGAGTCTGGGCGGCCACTGCCGTCTCCCGATACTGCAGAGCGAGTTTGGTGCTGGTTTTAACCCAAGTGCAGTTGCAGATGTTGCTGGAGGGAGAGAGGTGCTGCTGGGAGCAGTGCTTAGTTTAGCTAAAATGGGGTTAAAACAGCGCAAAGAACAGCTTGGTCCCCGTAAGGACCCATAAGGTCCCTGTAAGGACGAGGCTGGGTGTAGGGTCTGCCCAGAACGGCACACTGCTCCTCCGCCAGAACAGGTAAAGTAGCCCTGGATTTTAATTTCTGACTTTGGTCTATCTTCTGCAATAACTTCTGTAATTCAAGCTCCTCTGGGGGTTCCCACACCGTGGAGCAGCCTGCTTGTGGGGGGGAGTTGGCACTGTGTAGGTCTTTGTTGTTACACACAACATCCCTGCTGCCGCAGCGCATCGCAGTCTGCCCTTTAATACCGAGTTTAATTGCCTGGGTGGCCAGGAAATGTCTGCTGGTCACGGCCGGAGTCATTCCTGCCATCACCGAGAGGTGACTAATGTGGGACTGTGGGTTCCGAAGCGCAGGAGGGGATGGCACCGCCGCAGAGACCTCTCTCTTGCAGATTAAGACAAACTTTGAGAGTAACCTCAACCTGGCCTTGCGGGACTACAACGTGACCGCGGATCGGCACAGCGAGGCCGTCGACACCATCCAGAGAACCGTGAGTGCCACAGGCTGGCGTTCGGCTGGCAGTGGGTGGGTACGCTCGCCTCACCCTGGGACGTCCCCTGGGACCCCCTGCGTTACTGACCTCCCTGTCGTGGTGCTGTGGGTCCTTTTGCACCACGTTTAGGAGTTTGGGAGGAGATGGGGGCAGTTTCTGGAGATGGAAGGGCAGAGGAGCTGCAGGAGCGGTGGTAAGACCGGAGGGTCAGTAGCCTGGCATGACCATGCTCCCCAAATGTGCTTCCCCCTCCAGCTGCACTGCTGTGGGGTGCAGAACTACTCGGACTGGGAGAGGACAGAGTATTTCACCCAGAGGGGCATCCCCCGGAGCTGCTGCAAGAGCCAGGACGACTGCTCGGAGGCGGATCTGAAAAACCCGAGCAAAGCCAAGCTGAAAGTGTTTGTGGATGTAAGTTAAGCTCAGAAATTCCCCCTGCCAGTCCTGCAGGTGGGGAAAGCAGAGCTGAGTGGGTGGAAAAGGGCTTGCCTTTCCCTGGGAGGCTTGAAAGGAGAACTGCTCTCCAGATGCAGGCACCCTGTGGCCCAGGGACTCCCCTGGGATGGAATTAGGGGACGAGAACGGAGGAACAAGCCCACCCTCATATCTGAGGTCCCCTCCACTCCTTCCTTGGAGGCCAGGGACCAGCTGGACTCAAGTGTTTGTGCTCAGGGCTCTGTGTTTTGGAGAAGAGATGAATAAGGAGGTCATTTCCCAGTAAAGCGCGTTTCGGCAGCGCTGACGTCTCCCAAGGGCTGTGCAAAGTCCTGACGCGTGGTGAGCGCGGGTGACCTCGTCTGACGGGGCCGGCTGGCCAGGTAACGTGCGAGGGACGGGGACGTTCCTCTGATGAGTCACCTTGCTCAACCCAAAGCTCCTGCTGGGAGCAGCCCAAGGGCAGCCCTCCTCTTGATAACGCACGCAGGGCTGGGCTGGGCTGCGAGGCTGCGTGCTGGGCTGCGAGGCTGGTTGGCGCAGCGCTGATAGGGAAATGACTTTTCCGAGGGTGGCAGCCAGACGGCCTGGGCTGCCTGCGCGGGAGCATCTTCCCCTGGAGCTGGAGGTGCTGGTTTGTGCTCTGGGGGGGTGAAAAGCACTGGACCCATGTGCTCACTTTCCCTCCCCCGCAGGGTTGTTTTTTCCTGGTAACATCAACAATGGAGTCAAAAATGAGTGTTGTGGCCGGAATCTCCTTTGGCATCGCGTGCTTCCAGGTAAATCTCCCTTGCTTGGCACAGGAGGAGTGCCGAGTGAAGCTAGCGTGTCGACAGAGGTATTTAATTTCTGTGCAGAGTCTGGTGTGTGTACGAAAGGCATGGCCTGTTTCAGCCAGGGAGGAGCAGCTACTCTGCAGATTCCCCTTAAGTTTAATCTCACCACAGTACAGTCTTCAGTCTCTTAAACCCAGGGCTTAAGCACCAGCTCTGTTTCTGCGAGACCAGGTTATTTGAGAAGAGCTCCTGTCTGAAACAACTGACTTTAAGAAAACCCAAATGGAGCCTGTGCTGCGCCAGGCAAACTCCCTGCGTTTGCTCGTGGCAGGGATCAAATCTGTGCCCTTCTTTTTCCTACCCACCGACCTCCCGTTTCAGCAGGGAGGCGTTTTGGCATCCCTTCTATGTGCCTGGGCCCCTGTGAGTGCCCATGGAGTACCTCTTGTGCTGATGGCTTGCACCCCACACGCTGCCTTACCCTGTGATTGCGTGCTCTCCCTCCTGCTCTCCAACCTCTCCTTTACTTTATCCTGTAGGATGCTTCCTGCCGGAGCCGCAGCAGCGGCGTGCTCGCCGGCCCCTGCTCCTGCAGGCTTTATCCAGGCAGGAAATGAGAGGCCCCTGCCCCCAGCTCCGCCACGCTGAGCGTAGGGCACGCTGACGGTGTGGCAGGGTTTCCCAAGGTGCCGAGGATTTTCCGACACGCTGCAGTGGGAGCTGCAGGATTTGCAACCGGCCCTTCTTTAGCTGGTTTCTGGAAGCTCACTGGGCTCTCGGTGGTGAGCAGCGGCAGTGAGCTTGGCTGGCCTTGACTTTGGAGGGGCTTGAATTTACCCTCTCCTTGATCTGCCACACAGAGGCTGTGGCACGAGCTGCAAGGTGGAACTTTGCCAAGATATTTCTCCCATAACGAGCGTGTCGCCGTGTGTTTCCCGTAATGGATGTGCTAAATACAGGGAGAGGTGGGAGCCAACAGCCCCACAAGCTGCAGCTTGTGCTACCAAGTGCTTTCAGTTGCAGCTGGAGCTGCTCTGCTGTGCCCAGCTGCTCGCCCCGGTCCCCTCCTTAGTTGGGCTGTGCTCGCTGTGGGGTCACCAAGACGTGACTGACACACAAACGGTGAGCTGCACGCTCCCAGCTGCAAAATCATCTCAGCTGATGCCAGGCCTGGGAATTGTAACCGTTTCCTGGCTTTTATTGCTCTTTCGGCAAGCCTGGCCGTGTCGTGCAGCCGACAGGGACTCACCATGCAAATGTGCCTCTCACTTTGCTGGTATGGGTCAGGCTCTTGCAGGATTTGGCCCTAAATGTTT
This sequence comes from Tetrax tetrax, assembly GCA_009806455.1. NCBI lineage: Eukaryota > Metazoa > Chordata > Aves > Otidiformes > Otididae > Tetrax > Tetrax tetrax. The sequence goes on along the minus strand of WHYT01013687.1, from coordinate 47,365 downwards.
GCGTGGGGGCTGGGAGGCCACGTTGTGGTAACAGTAACACGTCCTTCAGATGCTGATGCGAAAACAGCAACCTTGGTTCCCTGCTGTCCTTGCGACAGGGAGAGGTGGCTGTTGTTCTCTGGTGGCTGTGTAATTGGCTGTGACGCTGCTGCTATCTGTGTAATCTCTGAAATTACCATGAAACGGTAGATGCTTCGTGAAGCAAAATGTTAACAGGATGGGACGCGGAGCATCTCCTGTGAGGAGCTTGTTTGGCTGATGCCTGCCAGGATCCTCCGCTTCAGTGTCTCTCGGTTACTCGGAAGCAGAGCATGGCAGCCCGTGTTGTAGTTTGTAAATCCCACTCTTCATCTTTTGGATTTTATAAAACTGATGCTCTGGAGCAATTTGTCAGGCTTTTCCCCTAAAACACTGCATCCTGTTCTCCCCTAAAACACTGCATCCTGTTCATGGCTGCCTCTGATGTGTGGGTTTTTTTTCTCTTTTTCAGTTGGTTGGCATCATTCTCGCCTGCTGCCTGTCCCAGTACATCACGAACAACCAGTACGAGATGGTGTAGCTGGCCGGCCGCGCGCTGTGGCTGTGGCAGGGTACGTCTGTCCAGCCGTGTGAGCTCGGTGGGCTGCTTCTGCATCCCTGGCTGCTGCCTGGGGACCTTCAGCGTGGCGGCGGGTGCCACGTGTGGGGGGTGTGGGGATAGAGGGCACCTGGAAGACCGTGTCTGCTGTGTCATTTTTGGCTGTGCGTAAATCCAGCCTGTCTGTTAATGCTTCGTCTTGTGCGTTGTAGGGTATGCTCGTCACAGCCAGGGAGGATGCCACCACCTCCAGTTTTCCTCTGGACGCCACTTTGTGAAATTTTGCTTTGAACTGACTGATCTTCTTCTCAACTAGCTCACAGAAAGGAGTGCAGCAGCTGTCCTGGTGCGCTCAGGGACTTGTCCTAACACTACTCTGCTGTGCCACCGTGTGGGATAATTAGCTGCGGTGGTTACAGCAAGCACGCTCCTCCGGGCGCCACAGCTCCCGGCTCTTTCCTCCGCAGCGCGTTTGAGTGCTGTGCCAAACCGACCGTGCTGGTGGTCTCTCGAGACCCCCAGTGCTTGTCTTCGGTGCCTTTGTCAGGAAAGCAATGCTTCCCCTCGTCTCCAGCAACCCCTCAATGTCCTCTCGCTGAACGTGGTTGCTCTCGAGATGGGGCTGTTGCCCTGTTAAAACACGGCCCTGCCTGCCTGAAGCCCTTGGCTCAGCAAGGTCTCGGCTTGTTGCCAAGCTCTCTTTCTTCCCTGCCCTGGGTTTTATATACTTTTTTTTATAGTTGTACTTTTTAAAGTACAGATTGTAGTGATTCTTTGTAAGCTGTAGCGAGGTTTGGTGATGTAGTTCCTGGTGCTTTTACCTTGGTAGGTGTCCTTGCACCGAGTCATCTGTGACTTGATTGTCAGTATTATATGCTGCTTTAACTCGTTTTGTGTATTGAGTAGAACTCTTTTGTCCTGTAATTATTAAGATATTTTACTCTATGAAACTGCCTTGGCTTTTCTTTTCGTCTCCTGGAAATTTCTCTGCTCTAGTCACTGCAAAGAGCAGCAACTCCCACGGGAGGTAATCCACTCGCCCCAGGCCAGCCACTAACCTCTGGACCATCATAGCTCGCGTTTTTCCGATGCTCACTGGTGCACTTGCGCTTACACACAACGTCTGTAATTGAATTTTCTTCATAGCAGCGGTTGTGTAACAGTACTGAAGCAGAAGGCCTGGAGCATCCCAGCCCAGGAGCTGTGCCGATGAGTTCAGCCCCGTGCAAACGTGTGCATCCTCTGCCAGCCGGCCGCTTGCTCGCAGCAAAGGGCAGGACACCGCTGCTGGAGCTGCCTGCGTCTCCAGCCTCTCCCTGGGGCAAAAAACCGTGGGTTTAAGCTTTTTTGTTCCTTTGCTACAGCTGCTGGGGCTGCCTGTCCTGCTCTCAGGGAGGCAGGCGTAAAAAGAGGGGTTAAGCCGCAGGTAGGAGCGGTGGCCCTTCGTCAGCGTTGTTCTTCTGGCAAACGCTGCTCCCGTGCTGGGTGACCTGCCCCAGCCAAACCGCCCTGTGGTGCGGCAAATCAGCAGGTACGGGGCAGCCTCGCTGCTGACGGAGGAACCCGGAGGGGAACACCCAAAATCCTTATGTTGCATTTAACCTGGGTGAGTAAATCATACTTGTCAGCACCTGGCTGGCCAAAAGCCTCCCAGGTCGGGGCGGTGAGGGAGAGTGCGTCAGAGCACGGAAACCGCGTTGGAGAGATCGGCTGACGGCAATTGATGGATGAATGGAGACAGAGCAGGAACACGTGAGAAGCAGGGCCAAGTTTGGATAAACCTGTCCTCACCAGAAAGCCTGCGTAGAGGAAAGTGATCCTGCGCTGGTCTGCGCCCCTGCCTCCGCAGGGTGGATGGCGGAGGTGATGCCGGACGGGTGGGGATGGTGCTGGCAGAGGGTGGCGCGGGGAGCCCGAAGGTTTCTGAGCTGTGCGGGAAAACCAGCATTGACCGATTGTCCATCCCATCCTGAGGACCAAGGAGGCTTGTCCAGCCTGCTCATCCCCTTGGCCAGCGACAGGCACTGCGGCCGTCAGAGGGGGCAGATCTTACCTCCTTAAATAGCGCTTATGTAGACACCTGGCTCTAATTGGGAGAGACATCAGTGATATCCCACAGGCACAGGCATGTGCTGGGGGAAATGCCAGGCAGACGTGGGACACTGCTGTCCTGGCAAAGCGTTGGATACGCCTTGGTAACCTGGCTGGACCCACTGAGCCAGGACACAAGCACCGGCTGGCTGTCCCCAGGGACACAGTTTCCTGCAGCAGCCGTGGCCGAGTGGGATTCACAAATCCCTACCACGTTTGGGCAGCCCCTCTCAGGGGATAAATGTCTCGAGGGACTTGTCAGAAACACCTGGTGTCCCCAAGGCTGGCTGGTGTCCTTTGGGAGCTCTGCTGCACCCCACTCCCAGTGTTTTAAGCACGTTGTCAGCACAGCCGTGAGCAGGGATGGAGGGAACTGCCCTCAAAATGTGCTCACATCCCTGCAGGAGTCACAGGGATGCAGGGTGGGCCTGGCAGCCCTGGGGACACCACGGCTGGCAGCCAGCAGATCCTGATCTCTGCTCCCTTCTCCATACATGTCTGAGCAGGCTCGTCCGTCTGGGCATTTTCCTGGAAAGCACCGGCCGTGGCAGCATGGGCTCCCTTGGTGACACTGAGAGGGTTTTACACGGTGATGCCTGTGGGATGTCAAAGCTCCCTGGGGCTCCCTGGGATGAAAGCTGGAGGATAGGGTCTGGCGTGAGCACCGAGGCCATGAGCAGAGGAAAGATACATGGGGGGTGACGGGGGATTTTGGCTGTTAGCCCTCAGCACCGCTGCAGGCAGTGTCCTACTGAGAGCGGCTACAATGTCAAGGACTTACTTGTTCCCTCCTGCAGCTTGGATTTTGCCCATTGATGGGTCACAGGGCTGGGGACAGCTGGTAGCACTTAGGATCCTCCGTGCCTCTGCTGCCTTTGACTTTGGCCACCACAGGGGCTCCTTGTGCCCACTCCTGCCTGCGCCTTGCCCTCACACTGCCGTGCTGCGCATCGCTCCTGAGGGGCTGGTGGCACCCCTGAGCTGTCGCTAACAACTCCCCAACACATCAGAGCGCACCGCAATAGAGAGTCAGCACCTGCTGAACAGCTACCAGCGCCATCAGGGAGCAAATTAGGGACCTCCGCACGTTCCCAGCGAGGCGAGCGCCGGCAGTCCCAGTACCTGAGTTATGGATGCTCGTGACGAGGCAGTTGAGCAATTAGATCACTTCTCAGACCCATTAAGCGTCACAGACTGAGACTAAACGACTTTCCATTTTCTTTGCAATCGCTCATACAAGACGTTTATTGTTTGCCTCTTGCTGCTCAGCGTGGCGACGGTGCAGTCGAGCACGGCCTCCCCCAGCCCCGCGGGAGCAGCGCAGGATGCTGGGGGGACAGGCGGTGCGCGCTCGGTGCCGCAGCCAGCGGGATTTCACGCTTACCGGCAATCAAGCAGGTAACGACCTGCGTGTCGGCCACGTCAGGATGCATCCGGATGGGCGGCGACACGGCAGGTGGGCACGGGACAGCACCCAAGCGCTGGGTGCTACACCCTGCCCAGCATCCGCGCGATCCACCAGTTGCAGGGCATGATGATCCGGCAGATGACCCTCCCGCCCTGGTAGCAGTAGGGGTAGGGGTAGTAGCCCAGGAGGGGCTCGCAGACCCGCCGGCAGTAGCGGTTGGCGCGGCGGCACTGGGCACAGCAGTAGCCTCGCTCGTCCCACAAAGGGTGGAACTCCAGCCCGTTCTCCGACTGCGGGGAAGAGCCACCGTCAGTGCAGCAAGGGGGACGCGCGGCCAAGGCACCCCAGGAACACGGCCAGGACACCCCAGGAGCACTTCAGAAGTCTGGGTTGAACATCCCAAGGAGCACAGCCAGCGCACCCCAGGAATGTGACCAGGACACCCCAGGAACATGACCAGGACACACCAGGACCATGGCCAGGACACCCCAGGGTGTGATTCCCCACACTCACGTAGTCGTTGACGGGCAGATCCTCCTCGGTGAGCTGCCGTGCCCGACGCTTGGGCCCTGGCTGCTCATCCTTCTCCACCTCATGTTTGCTCCCTCCGTCCAACCAGCTCTGGTTGTCTATGAGCAGCTCAGGGTCTTCTTCTTCTGCCCCTTCAAGGTTGGCCAGCTCAGGAGCTACAGAAAGAGCCCAAATGTTGCTGTCAACAGCCACGGAGCAGGGGGACAAATGCAGCAGCAGGCATTACTGTCTCTACCATTGCCTCCTACTCTTCCTAAGCCTGGGAGGAGGGCTGTAGGAGATATGGTGGGAGGAGAGGGTAGAGAGGACATGGCCTGTCCCATCCCCGTGTTCATGCGTGGTGGGTGCCTCTGAGTGGTGTTGGCATCCTTTCCATGGGGCTATGGGTGCAGAGAAGCACATCCTCATGGTGGGCTCTGCTGCTGGGAGTGGGATTCATAGAACCCTAGATTAGGCCCAGCTACCACACTTGTGGCTTAGCTAAGACCCACAGTGACATTAATTTCCTTTGCTGAAACTCAACTGCAGATGGGGGTCTAACAGAGGGGGCTGAGGACAAAGAAAGGGGACGGCAGCTGAGGCCAGCAGCCTCCCTCTGCATCGGGGATCTCTGCTGCCCGCTAGCTCCCAGGACCATCGATGGCCGTGAGCTGACTGGTACCTGTGGGGGACGAGATGCGCCTCTGCGGCTGCTGAGTGCAGGGAGTTTTCTCGGTAGGGGATTTTAAACTAGCTCGTTCGGATAGAAGTGGGTTAGAGACAGCGGGTAATTATGCCGGCAGATCTCAGAGGCCACAACCTCTGCGAGGGCTGTGTGGTGAGCAGCTGGAGGTGGCAACCCCGTTGTGTGATTTAGATGAAAATCTCTGCTCATGCTCTGATGTTCATGCGGTGATGAGAATTTAGGCGTCCTAGTTTCCAGCAGTGCTGGCTTCTTTGCGGGTACAAAGGTGGGGTTTTTTTGCCTTCTTACAAGGAGGGTGGCCACTCTGCAAAGTGCAGGACGGTGGGGAGCCGGCAGAGACAAGTGCTTTGCAGAGAGAAATTTCAGCCCCTGCTATTACATTGGCCATGCTCTCTCACGGTCATGGCCAACATTGTGTTCATGTCTGAGATGTACAACAAGGCCACGGAAATGAGTTCCCACCCCATCGCAGCGAGGAACGTGGCAGGGAGGACACAGGTGGGTGGCAGGGCTGCTCCTGGCAAGGGGGCTCATGAGCATTTTGGGGAGGATATGGCTCCTTGTACCTGCTATTGGTGTGGGATGGATCCAGTAAATGGTCACGTTTTTGCAGATGTCAAAAATCTTGGAGCTCTTCAGGAACTCCTTGTTCTGAATGGGCTTTTCCCCTGGCACCCAGACCACGGACTGCTCAAAGTAGGTGGTTGTGATTTCTTCTCCCTGGAAGAGGAGTGAGATTTTACCCTGACGTGGTGAGACACCCTCTCCCCACTACTGGCTGCTTCTCCTCCCCTTGGCTTACCCAGAGGCACTTCTCCCCTCCCAGACAGCAGCTGGTCTTCATCTGCCTTGGCTCGTGGTGCTCAGTGGGTCCATGTGCAATACCCTGATGGTCCTCACGCAGGGAGACCCATCACGAGCCTTGTCTTTCCCGCTCGCTATCAACCAAACACCACCCTGCTCTCTCCTCCCTCTGTTCATCATGCTTCAAGAGCCGTCTCCTGTGCAGTCCCCACCATCTGGAAGAGCCTTCTGGAGCACCCCAGCTCATTTAAAACCCAAGATTAAAACATCTCCTCTCTGCTTTGCTCTTACTACTTAATTTCTCTCTCCTTCTGCTACCGATTTTGTGATCGAACGCTTTAATTTATTCCTCGCAGAAATTCTTCGCATTCTGTAATTTATACTGCACGTCTGTGCCGTTGCATTAGTCCATGGTGTGTTTTGGCAGGTGCTTAGGGAGGGAGATATATAAAGATTATCGGATGGGTCTGCGCCGAGCTATCTGCCAAGGCGACGTTGTCTATGTTGGTGGTGGTAGCTCACAGAGCAAGCTTGCAAATGGCATTTTTCTCTCCAGAAGGTGTCTGGAGCAGTATTTCTCTTTTATAGAGTTTTTCCTTATGGCTTTGGGAAGTCTTAGGAAAGTGCCAACACAACCTGACCGATTTGAGTTGGTTTTGGGGTCTCTTTTGAAAGCCGTGGGGCTGGGGAGGTGCTGCCTGAAGCACCTGGCAGCATGTGGGCTCTGGGAATGGATGACTGGAACTTAAATCTACATTTATCTCACTGGGTTTTACATCTCAGCTCTCTACCTGGGGCAATGTTCTGCTAAAGCCTGGGAAGTCATATCCATTTTATGACGGTAGCCGAAAAGATCTATTAGCTTCTTACGGCATAATCAAAGCATCGGTGTCTGGGAATTTGGGTCATGATTCAGGGAAACGTTTCTGCCCATGCTTCGCTTCGTTTCAAACATGTGTCCTGCTGGTGTTTTATCTGCAACAACTGCCTTGGGGTGGGGGGGGATTCAATCTGCTAACACCCTTCGTCTTGCAAACGGGGAGGTGGAAGGGCTGTGCCACCACTGGGGTCTCAGGGACGGGGACAGGGGACAACTGCTTTCAAGGGACCGAGGCATCACCCCAGGTTACGCTGTCAGAGAGGGGTTAAAATACGGAGTTAAACACTATTTCCACGCAGCGTGCAAAGCGTGCGACTCCTTGCAGCAGGGCGTGGTGGGCAAAAGTTAAAGGGGAGTAAGAAGCAGTCGGGCACATCGAGGGAGGAAGGTCCATGCAGGAGAAGGAGGTGGTCCCACCCCGGCGCGTCCCACCTCCCAGGGCTGTACGCCAAGTGCTTTCTCAAATCGCGTTTCTTAAACGTGGCTGCTCTTTTAAATTCATTACTTCTGCCTCATTCTGCTTGAGAACATGAGGCTCAGTTCTTGGAGAAAACTATTTGATTGACTTTTTGGTGCCTGCTAATCCTGAGCTGCCTTGCGACCTTTTGACTACAACAGGATTATTGTTCTTGATCTCCGGTATTGTGCCGAGAGGTTTTTGTCTGTCGGCTCTCTAATCCCGTCTCTTTCCACTTGTTTTCAGAAGCAATCCTCTGAAATAAGATTGTTGTAGGAAGCGATCACAACTCATTATTTCTTTATTGCGGAGCCTCTGGGAAGGCTGGAGCAGATGGGAGGGCGGTGGGAACGGTGGCCGCGCTCCTGACGCCAGGGAGAGGAGTGGGTTTCATGGGGGGCAGAGGGGTGTTGTGTTTTGTTCACCTACCTCGAGTTCGGGGATCTTGGCCTCTGTCGTCTCAGGTAGGACTTTAGTCTGAGTTTTGATGAAACATTTCTGAAGCCCCACAAAGAAGATGCCAGTTATTCCCTACAGCATCAAAACAAACACAAAAAAAACCTGCAGTCAGGGCAAAGCAGGAGGAGAAATCACCCCGTTGCACAGAGGGTACAGCTGGATGAGGGTTTAGTTGTATTTCTGCTGTTGATGTTTTTGTGCAAACGCTCTTCAGTGGCAGCACTAAAATGTACTAACAGGTTCTCCTAAGGGATGTTGCGTTTTATGGTTTGGGAGAATTGGGCTTTTTATAAATATTTTAAGGCAGATAGGCATAAAATTTTTTACTTTGCTCCCCTTCTCCTTATAACTATCCCGAGCTGTAGTTATCATAAATAAAAATATGCAGAATAGCATCTGACCGTTATGGTTATGTGAACATTCAGCCCCCAGTTCCTGCTGGGCTGTTAGCTGAAAATTTTGCCATATGTCACTGCACAGGGTATTTCCCTACAAATTTTAATTAGGTTTCAGAGAGAGCCTACAACATTGTCACAAGGTTTTAATGCTCTCCAGACAGACAAATGTACTGAGCTCGGATAGATTTATGGTGATTGCGTTCCTTTGCAAGGGTAAATCCAATAACTAGGTCTTGTTTTGCTGGAACTGAACCACGCCACTATTAAATACCGGTGGAAGCTAACGTAGATACACATCTCCTTTCCTTTGAGAGCATCCCCAGAGAGTCTGCATCTGGGCTTTGCTCTCCCTGACACAGAAGCACATCATGCTGGGGCTTGCTCCAGTGAACCCGTGGTGTCCTAAGGGATCGCACAGGTCCTGCTGCAAGATGGCAGGCAGGGTCCCGGGACAAACCCCTCCGCACTCACGTTTTTGAAGTCATGGATCTCCAGGATTTCCTCACTGCCATTCCCGCTCCTGAAAGTCTCTGTCCTGGCCAGAGGGTCGATCTCCATCACAATCTTCTTCTTCTCGCCGTGGCTGAAGAAGGTGTGCTCCATGTCGTAAACCTGCGAGGGCCAAAACCGCACAGGGGTCGGCTCAGCCCCCACCCCATTTCACACGCCGGCTGGTGGGTGAGTGGACTGGTGCTGGGCTCCTGACCCCTGGTGCTGAGTACTCCACCACAGGGTGCTTGCTTCCCCACACCCTGATCGTCTGGATAGGACAGGGAGAGGCAGCTCCCAGGCACCGGGGCTGGGAACAAGAGCAGGATGGAGCCAGGCTGCAGGGGAACGTGTGTGTCAAGCCTGGGAGAAGATGCTCATCCCACATTTGCACCAGGAGCTTTGCCGCAGCTCAGCCTTTGCCGCTGCTTTCTGTGGCACTGGCCTTTTTATGTCCCAGGCTGGACTGAAGTCCTGGGCCCAAGGGACCTCACTTTCCCATGTTCCTGCCTTGCTTGCTCCATCGCTGCATCCCCAGCTCGCTTGCTCCATCTCTGTGCCTTCTGTTTTTCCTGGAAAGGCAGAGGTAAAAGCCTCTCCTGGAGGAGATCAGGGATTGCCTGCAGATCAAAGACCTCCTCGAGGGCTGCTGAAGAGCTTCCGGGTGTAGCAGCCGGCTTCCCGGCGGCACTCATCCCCGCGGGGAGCCGGGGTGAGCAGCGCCGGAGGGAGCAGCCCTCTCCTCCTCGCAGGTGCTCGCCGCGCTCAGCCAGCCCGGCAGCCCTCCAGTCTCCGCGGATGCCCGACCCTTAAAGGATGAGCAGCGGCAGATGCTATCTGAAGCACAAAAATGATCCTGGCTGGCATGGCGAGAGCTGGCGAGGCCTGGGGAGTCTCATTTCCCGAATCAAACGGTGTCGTGCGGAAGAAAAAGTCTTGTGCAAAACCCCCAGAGTCCACAGGGCAGGAGGGAGTGATGGAGGCCCTGCTCATCCCCTGGCACGGCGGCAGGGCTGGGGAAGGAGCACCCTGACCCCACAGCGATGTCCCGGTGAGGGGCAGGGCTTCTGCCCGCAGTCCCGAGCAAAACCCCCTTTCACAGTACCCTGGTTCAAAGCCTCTTCGCAATGTTTTCAGCACCAGCATCCCCTGTTTTGCAACCACCTGGGCACAGAACTGGCCATGGATAACTGTTGGATTCCTTTGCCCCTGCTTAAAAGTCAGAAGAGCGATGTGCGCCTCGGCAGCCATGAGCATCTCCTGTTAGTCAGCAGGAGGCTTTTATAAAGATATATGGCTGTCAAAGGATTTTACAGTATGGAAAAAACAGTCTGAAGCCTACAATGGCTAGAAGGCCGCTGGTTTTGACTGACAAAATGCGCGCGGTGCCGTAAATCATTTCTAGGAGGGTAGGATCCCAGGTGGCACCTTACCTCCGAATACCTCTCCGTTTATGAGGAATTGCTCTTGCCAGCGCAGGGGGCAGCTACCCCATTTGGGCTTGGCCGGCTTCATGCTGCTCGGAGTGCTGTGAGATATTTTATAGAGCTGAAAATGACACTTGCTCGTGAATCGCTGAAATATGTCCCCCTGCGAGGCCGCAACGAGCTCCTCATTAGCTGACTCATCGCCTTCGCTCGCCGGCGGTGCCGGCCGGCGCGGATGCTGCCGTGCAGAGGGCAGCGCCGTGTCCAAGGCCACCCCTCAGAGGAACAAGTCTTCTTTAAAGATTTTTTCCATTCTCCGCTTGCGTGAAGGGAGCTCAAAGCGCTTTTTGTTCTTGAAAGAGTTTAATTCCCCTTGGTTTATATTTTTTTGAGTGTTAGGAACTTCCAGCCTCCCCCGTCCTGCTTTTCCCGGAGGACTCCTGGGCCAGCTGGAGAAGTGCTGCCCCGCGGCCGCAGAGGATGTGGCGATCCCAGATGCTGGGAGCATCCGTGTGCAGCTCAACCACGGCAATATCTTTGCTCTCCTGCGACCTGGCGCTTCGCTTGCCCTCCCGTCAGGTGTTGTGAAGGGCTTTCAGAAATACTGACTGACTCCATCCTCCGTTGGGCTGTGGGAGCAGAGGACCAGCGCCCTGGATCACCCTTCCAGGGCTCCAGCAATGGCTCTGTGCCACTGGCTCGGAGAAAACCTCCCCTCCGGGGGCTAACAGCCTCTTCCCCCCGCAGCTGGCACGCACCCTGTTTTTCGAGGAACAGTGGAGACTTTATAACCGTCTTGGCAGGAGCCTGGAGGCACATATGGCTTTTATTGCTTTTTCCTTTTATTTTGGGGGGTATTTATTTCTATTCGCTGATAAGAGGACAAAGTTTCTGGCGAGCAGGGTGCTTCCTCTGCCCGGCGGGAGAGCAGCCCTGGCGTGGCTCTGGCGTGGGGCAGGGAGGAGAGAGGAGATGCCACCGTGGGAAAGAGGCTGCCTTGGCTGCCCACGGGAATTTTGGAGACGCTCTCGAGAGTCGTCGACAAAACCCGCTGGTGCCAGGGTGCAAAGCGGGGCCTCCTGTATGAGCCTGGCAACTCAAAGGGGAGGGGGATGAGGAGCACTGGGCGGGCTGTTGGCTTCAAGGTTAAGCGATTTTCTTGGGGTACGGGATGAAAAAAAAATAAAGGATTTTGGCAGAATTGCCAAGATCTTGGCTGGAGGGGGCAGAGATGATGCCCCCGGCACGCTCAGCGCTTACAGCAGTGTCTGTTTGGGGAGCGGGGAATAAACGAGCACAATCCAGTTAGCAGGAGCTCCTCCAAAAGCTAATCCGTCTCACCGTCCCCTCACATTGCAGACACATTAAAGTAAGAAATATAATCCATGACAATCAATCACCACTGCGTCCTGGCTTTCTCTCCTCTTTATGCGGTGGCATAATGACTTTTCCACCAGTTTCTGGCAAGATAATTGAAATGAAATGGAAAATATTTTCTTACTTGTCATAAAATTTGCTGCTGGTGAAATAAGAGTAACTTTAACTCTTCGTGGCGTAGCTCCCATCCCCTGTAATTGTCAGTTAGGGAAAGAATGCGGTGACAGAGAAAAAAACCTCAGCCTGTATAAATTAAAAGCTAGTTATGAATAATAGAAAGATTTTTAAAAGTCCTGTGAATACTTGTGGTCTAAGAAAAGGCATTTTGTAAGGCTGCCTGGGTTTCGGGGTGTAGTTAAAAGTTTCAGTGAGTCGGGGGGAGCCAGCTCTGTCCGGGGACGCGGCGCTCAGAAACGCTGGGTCAGAGGGTTTTTACTTACTTTCCTGGGTGCTGGGTTCCAGAGATACTTGACACCGAAAAATATCAGAAGGAGAGAAACGAGCAGCACGCTGAAAAGCAGACCACAGATCCGGTATCTGGTACAGGTCTTCTTTCGGGTCTTGGATGCTTCTGCCTAATTAATGAGAAAACAGCGATAGCCAGAGGTGGGCTGACAATTCACGAAGGGACGAGCACACGCGTGTGTCAGGCATTTATCACGCTGACAAGCCGCACGACGGCAAAGCCAGCCGTGAACTTACGTCCAGAAAGCGGCAGTCCTCCGGGCTCTCCCGAGCCGTCCCTCCCATGGTCTCCTCCGTGTGCGAGGACGCGAGCCCGCTCCGAGGTGGAGTTACAGCAGCTCTGGGCTGCACATGCGGCGGGGAAGGCTGGGCCGCTGCCGCCCCCACCGCCGCCGCAGCCAGCTTTCCCCCGCAGCCCCGCTGGGCCCCGGCCTTCCCACGGCGCTTGCTGTTCGCCGGGCGCAAGCAATTCCCGCGATTTTGGAGACGAGCCCGCACGACGCTCTGCTGCGCCGTGTCCATCGGCCGCATCCAAGGGCACGGCTTTGCCTTTGATCTCTGCTCCTGCCCACCACCACTGCCCGTGCACCATGGCTGGAGGTGCCAAGGCTGTGCAAGGGCTCCTGGTCCCCTTGGGGCTCAGGGGACACGGGCACCACTGCTTTTGGGGGGCTGTTGGCCCGTGCTCACATGTGTAGGGGGGCTTCTGCAGCCCGGGAGCTGCTGGCGGGGGGCCTGTGCGGTGGGGGGACGTGGTGTGGCGGGAAGTCCAGGGGTGTGTGTGGGCACAGGGGTACACGTGTGGGTGGTGTGTGTGCACACGTGTGTGCACGCGTGCCCGTGTGTGTGCAGGCACTGCCAGCCCCCGGCAAGGCGGTGCGAAGCCCCCCGCGGAGGGCTCTGGCATCCCCCATTTGCTTTACACAGAGCCTTGCCCCAAAGTCGGCCTAGCCAGGAATTTCCTGACTGATTTTTTTTTTTTTTTTTTCTCTCCATACAAAAATTTCCATTTGTTGAAATCGTACCGTTTCTTCATGGAAATGAACCCCTCCTAAGAAAGGCTTTCAGAAACCCAGCGCGGTTTCTAGTCTGAACAGGATGCGGCTCCCTGGTGCAGCAGAGCTGGCGTGCACTGCTGTTCCAAGCTGTTTGCGCTCGTACAAACCCAAAGCGCATCATGTGCTAATTAAAACTGCGCCGAAAAGAAGAAAATCCACGTCAAGTTTTGCTTGGGGTGAGAAACGGAGAAAGAAATTGCTTCCAGCGGGTCCGGCGCTGGGTCTGCGAGCGTGTCGGGGCATCGCTGCTTGCAGCTGGGGGGTGAATCCAAGCGGGACAGAAGCGGAGTTGCTGAATAGCTTGGGAAAAAGTGTGCGGGGGGGAGGGTGTTGTGTGTGTGCCTGGTCTGTATTGGCTCCCTACAAAGGGGTTTGGGGTCCCCCGGCCCCGAGGCGGCCGGAGTTCCTCACCCCGCAGCCCCACAGCAGCTCCGGGGCCAGCTCCCCTTCCCTGCACTCGGCAGCAATCACTCAGGGATGTAAAACACACCGGAGGTTTTTAATATTTGAGAGGCTAATAACAGAAGGGAATTATATTGACGCGTGAAGGACAGCAGGTTATTTGGAGGAGAAAAGTCACTTTTTAATGAAAAGCAATCATAGGCAGCCTTTGAAAACTTCTGAGAGGTTTTGGAAATCCAAATGCAGCAAATCTGTGCAGACAGCAGGTTTGTCTTTCTCCACTTTTCACCGGAAAGTTTCACCTCTGAAGCTTTTGTTATTCACTGGAAACTGAAGTATCTGAAAATATTTTCTTTTCCTGTCAAAATTACAGTTTCAAAGGAAAACTTTGGAGCAGCTCTACTGAAAGATGGTTATGATTACAGGAAAGAATTACAGCAGTGCCATTGCGCAGACATCACTGATCAGCATCGCAGCAATCTTCACAATATGCCCCACTCCAGGCACAGGAAACACTGCAAATACCACTTGTAAACCAAATTAGGCATTATTATTTTATTACTGTTGTAAGGTAAATGTCAAGCTTTTTAATAGCAATCACTGTAACTCCAGCAGGAGTTGGGCGTCTGAATTAGAGGTGAGAACCTTCCAGGGCTGGGAGTTAATAAAACTCAATAAATATCATCAGCGCCTTCCAGCGCTTGGCGAGCGCCGGGGATGGAGCGGCTGGGGCGAGCGGCGAGCGGTGCAGAGGGGTCCCGCCTGCCCTCTGCCTGTAGCCTGCAAAACTGGGCACCGCTGGAGGGATGGGGAGAGATGGGACTGAGCACACACAGTGCATGCACATATGTATGCACACACGCGTGCACTTGCAGCCCCAGAGCCAGCTCAGCCCCATGTGCCCCGGCCCGGTGCAGGGCAGGGAGCAGGATGAGATCCCTCCACATCGCCACATTCCATGGAGAGCGTTACAAATATCCAGTCTTGAACCAAGGGGGTTGACGGCAGCAAAACTCTGTGCAACCCAAATTATTGTCCTTCCCCTTGGCAGGTGGGGGCTGTGTGACGGCCACAGGATCCTGACAGGGAGGTGGATACTTGGGATGCAGAGAGGGACAGAAGCTGTGGGATGACACTGGTCAGGAATGGTTTTTTCTTTCCCCATTCCCCAGCCCTCAGGCTCAGCATTCGGGGTTTCAGAAAAAGATAGAAAATGGATTTTCCATGAAAAGACAACAATTTTTGTGGAAAAAAAAAACCTCAGTCTCTTTAAGATGACAATCAGGTTCTCTGTGTAAAAAGCAGTTCCGATGGAAATCTCCCATCTATGCCAATGAAGAGGGAACAATCACTAATTTTCCTTGGAGCTAATGAGCGCGAGTCTATGTGACAGGGGAGAATTTAATCTGATGCAAACTGAGGAAGAGAAGCAATACTGATATTAATGTGTGACTAATTGATACCCAGAAGAACATTTGAAATGATTAAAAGGCATTTGATTTTTATACAGGACAATAATAGGCTCATTGGCTACGATTGGTGCCTCCTTTCGGTTTTCTACTTCTTGCTCCAATTTGCCCAGAAAAATCTATCATATCCGCAGCGTGGCTTGACTGCTGCATAAAATCTCTGTGCCTGGAAATGTTATACCAAGAAATTCCTCCCGGACAGCATGAAGGTTCGTACACGGTGTGAGAGGGGGCAGGAAGCCTGGCAGAAATAAAATAGGTCCTTGAATCACTAAAAAACAGCTCCCCAAAGCAATGGGGCTGGGGCAGCAACCTCCAACCGAAAACCCGTCGTGATTAATACAGTGCTTTTTGTTATAATGAAAAACCCATTAAGGTCAGTGGCAGCATCTCTGAGCAGCACTAAATTGGAACGATGGAGACAGTAAAGTTAAAAATGAGCCATAATATTAATGTGGATAGTGAATTAATTGGGCAATTCCATAGGTAGTAAGTAAATCACACAATTTACCGTGGAATGCGGTGCCTTGCGGCTCTCGCTGCAAGGAGGTGTGGTGGCAGCGGTGACAGTCGCTCCCGGACAGAGCTGGGGGGAGCAACACGGAGCCGCAGCACTCGCGGGGACCCCTCTGCGTCTGCCCCCGCCAGACTCTTCCCTTTCTCCTTGGGTGCTTTTTGGGAGCGTGTCTCAGCAGGGAAAATGCCTCTTGCTTTGCTCATTTAGGTGCTCCAGCCCCAAAATACATCCAGAGTGCAAGCTTACAGCTTTGTCTGGGGTGCAGCCTCCACTGTCCAAGGTGTTTGTGCCCTGGTCCTGCATCCACAGTCCAAGGTGTCTCCTCACCTTTGGAGGACACGTGCATTACGATTGTGCAGCTCTGAGCCTTCTCCTACTGCTTTTGTGCCTTGGACAGGGACTCACCATGGGGGCAGAGGGCAGTGATTTATACCAGGGTGAAGAGTTTGAATGCATGTCGGTTGGGTTGTCAGCTCCCTCCCCACTTCCAACAGCCTGGACAGCATAGAGAGAAAGGGAAAAATCACATATAAAAGGAAATTGCTCATTAGCCAGTGGATGATTACACAGAACCATCTCTGCTTCAAACCATCCCATTTTCTGTAACATTTGCCAGATGAGAGGACGCACACCTCCTCTTATCAACTACCAACATATGGCCTCAGCTGAAGGGAGGTTTCAGTAATTGGCCTATTCATCATTCATTGTTTATCTTAAGTTCGCATTGTCGTAGGGAACTCCAGAGACATCCCTGATTTAAGTTAAGCAACTTAATCATTATGATAAAACTGCTTGGGGAGGTGGACGTCATGTTGGAGATGCACAGGGCCATGTGACGCTCTGGCAACTTGTAGCCACAGAAGATTATTCAAAGCTGACAAAGCTTTTGGAAAGAATAGAAAAAGATAAATTTGTGGTGACCGTTCTGATGGAGCTGCTCAGAAAGTTATTTCCAAAGACACACGTTTCTCCTTGCTCACAGTCCACAAAAAATCCCGCTCCTCCGAGCTCAGGGGGAACGTCTACCTCATTGCTGCTGTTGCGACTCCCTCATCAACAGACGTTATTAACAGCGCCGGAGAATTTTATCCAAATGCCAGTTTCATCTTGATAAATAACAAGTTCATGTCTCTGTTCTACCAGATGACTACACGGTTTTATTTCAAACACTTAACTTCTTCAGAAATGCTTCCCTGTGCACAAGGCTGAGCTCATCTTTAGGATATGTGCTGGGCAGTTTTGATTTTCACCAGGCTTCAAATCTCTGCAAGGCAAAGACCGAACCCATAATCCCGCACTACCGTAAGTCACTTCTCCCAGCAAAGAGCTACTTCCTACTGGGAGTGCTAAAATGCAATTGAAAGCTACGTGTGTATTGGTGTCACACCGAAAAGCATTTTATTAAAGATAGTTTAAGGGTTGTTAGGATCTGAAGGAATAGTCTACAGCTCCTCTCGGGTGCGTGAGAAGGGAACCAAGAAGAGGATAACTTGGGGAGGGTGAGGGGTTCGTGTCTCCCCCCGCCCTGCAGTAAACACCCCCCTGGCGCCCATCACCCAAAGCCGCTGTACGGGGGCTGTTACCGGGTTCCGTGCTCCTGGCAGCAGACGGATGCTGGGGGTAATGCAGGCGCAGCCGTTAATCGCCAGCCTGCTTAGTTAGAAGCGGGTAATATCGCGACAGCCGTGTCTGAGGCGCGGCGGGCAGGAGGTGGAGGAGGCCAGCCTGGTTTCTCAAGGAAGTGCAGACATGCATGGATCCATTGCATGGATGGATGGATGGATGGATGCTCTGGGTTTCTCCAGCAGCAGCGATGAGCCCATGGGCGCGGGGAGAGGCGCTGGGGTCCCCTTCGTGGGACTGCCGGCGGGAAACCCGCAGGGAGAAGAAAATTTTTGGTAAAAATGGCTGCATCGTCCTGAGATTGTGTGACGAGAATAACCAGTGTATTATCACTGCTTAGTAAACCTAAATTATTTAATATTAACATAGTGAGCATTTCCTACTGAATCCATTCAGCATCACATAGGCTCCTGTGTTACCTTACTCTGTCACCTAACGAACATATTAATGTTGTTTACTTACTAAAGCAAGTAAAGAGAGAGTTGAGATTACTCCTGGATGCTACTAATCAAGGAGAAATCCATTAAACTGAAGAATTTCAACACAGTTAATTTTTCTTTGATTGTCATTAATTCTCCCATTGGTGGCCACTGCAATTAATTGCACCGTGATGCTGCAAGCATCATTTTCCCTCGTCCTCTGAGACCACGTGCAGGCACAGCGACGGGAGGATGAGTGCCCTGATCTCCAGGTGTGCCAGGGTTTCTGGGGAGATCCTGAGGCTCAGGAGACGGGGGTTTGCCTGGTCCTTTCTCAGTGATGTCTCCATGCAGCTCTACCTGCTTCCCCCACGCCTCGAGCTCAGCCGCCGCTTTTCTCAGCTCTCATATATACAGTCAAGCTGTTCATGGCTCCAGAGTCCTTTTGGAAAAAAAGCAGCTATTTTAAAAATCAATAAATAAAATGAACCAAAGTCAGCATGATTGCCCGTCTCTGCCCCAAACCAGAAAGAAGCAGCGGAAGGCTCTGCAAGTCTGTGAATTTTGAGGTTCATTGGTTGGTGCTGCTGTGAGCTGGCTCTCCTCTGGATGTTCAGCTGTGGGGGTCCTGGGGGTGCCCAGGTTGGGGGGCTCTCCAGCCAGATATGCTTCCACCTGTGGCACCAGGTGCTCCCCATCAGTAAAGGGGGTTGGAGCCAATGCTGCTCAGCTGTCCCTGCCTGGGGGGGGGGGTACATAGGGGATGGGGTGGCCCCAGGGGGCTTGGGCTGTGCTGCTGCTGGCCCTTGGCTGGCAGAGGAGGGCTGCACGGTGCTGAGCAGCTCTGGGGATGGCAAGAGGAAACTGGGATGAAAGTAGAAGAAAAAGGTGAGCAACAGAGCAGGGAGAAAGCTCTGGTGTGTGCAGGTGTGGTGGGAGCTGTGGGGCCATGGCAGGGCTGTATGTGTTAACCAGCCCCATTCTTGTGGGGAACGGCACCTGCACCAGGCTGGGCTGTGATGGTGGTAGGGGATCTCCTTCTCCTCCTCCTCCTCCTCCTCCTCTGCAGCTTCCTCTCTGCCTCAGGCATGTGTGATCGCAGATGGGCTGCAACGGGGGCGCGGAGGGGAGATGATAAGCATATTGGTGATGATGTACCGTGGCATGCATCGCTCGCCTGCCCATCAGAGCGGGCTGGCTGCCAGGGCCACGGGCACAGTGGCGCTGCTGGGCTTCCTCCCATCCAGGCTCCAGCTTTCGAAGGCAACCATGTCCTGAGGCTGCTGCCTGACTGGTATCATTCCGAAGGGTTCTCGGTGCTCCAGGGCTGTGCCTGGTGGTACTGTGGGTTGTTCCAGGAGCTGATGTTACACTGTGACTGGGGGCCCTGCCAAACCCTGGGTGACTCAGCTACTCCTGGGAGATGCCTGTATCCCAGTGCACTGACCCCTGGATGAGGCTCTCTGAACTGGGAGGGCTGGCTCACACCCCATGTGGTGCTGGACCACTGGTGCCGCAGCTGACCCCATCCTGTGCCCTACAAGCCCACTGCCTCCTTCCCTGTGCCGGGCTGGCCGCAGCTCGGCTCTTTCCTCGGCTCGGTGAGTCTTTGCCTTTGGGATCACGATTGCGCATTTCTGTCTGCGGGGTGTCTGCCCTCGCCTTCCACCCCACACACCCACGGGGGTTCTGTCGCAGTGGGGCTGAGCCCGGCGCCGTGTGCCCTCGGAGCAGTGCGGGCACGCAGAGAGCATCCGCATTGCCTCCTGGCAGGTGATGCCTCCCTTCTCCTCTCTCCTTCCCTCCCGCTGAGGCTCTTCTATTTTTTCCTAATGCTAAGGCTTGAAACTCCATCTCGCCCTCTTTCTCTCCGATTGCTCTGCTCTCTCCTTGTTATACCTGGCAGGGGTTTTTTTCCTGCCTCCCTGCCAAGGTGCTTCCCTTCTATCGCATTTTTCTCTCCTCCTTTGCTTTTTTTTCTGCTCTCCCTGCCGCCTCCTCCTTGCTCTTTCCCTCTCCATGACACCTGCCACGATTTTCTCCTCCTGTTGCAGCCCCAGCATCTCCCCTGCTCCCTGCCTGTCTGGGCTCTGCGGCGGGAGGGGGCCGCAGCCCTGGCCCGGGGTCTGCACCCCGGGTCTGTCCCTGGCGAGGTCGTGGCTGGCAAGTGGAAACTCCCAGGAGGATCTGCTTAACTTTGCCATCAGCTACGGTGATTGGTTTCTACCTTTTTTTTTTTTTTTTTTTTTTTGTCCTGTGAGAAAATGCTCGCTAAAGAAAGCACATTTTTCTTGCTTACTGGGAGTTCCTGTTTGTCATTTTTATAAATCAGTGTTTATTGGCCTAATTATTGTAAATGCAGAGCCCAATAAAGGTGACTGTGATTGCAATATCTGATAATGAATTTTATAACAAACCTGCTGAGCCTGAAAGCTGCCAGCAGGAAAGACATTATGTCAGGTTAATGACAGAGAGGAGAAATCCTCCCCACTAAGCTTTTTTTCCCAAAGCATGAAGGATCTCTTGGTGGAGGCTGCTGGGTTGGAGCACCTGGGGCTGGTGGGGTCTGGCTGCACCCCAAAGCTTTTGGGGCTCCTTCACTGCTTCCCCAGCCTTGTCCTGGTGAAGGGATGCTTTGGGCAAGGATGGAGGGGTGCGAGGAGGCTGGAGCCCTGCTCTGGGTGTGCCAACATTGGGCAGCAGCACTCAGAGGTGCTGGTGCCTCTGCTCCTGCTCCCCCCCCCCCGACTTAATCCCACCAGGCAAACGCTGAACGCGAGGCGCAGGGAAAGCAGCTTAAACAGCACCTAAAGCTAGCTCAACTTCAACTGCTGTAAATAGATTAATTTCAAAGAAAAAAAAAAATCAATTGAGCTCTGCAGGGGTAGGTTTTCCAACAGAGATGCTGGCGCCTGCTCTAACCTCATGCCCTGGTGTGTGCCCCAGAATCCCCTCCCTGCCACCGGCTCAGCTGGCTCGGGGGGAAGCGGGTGATGCTGGAGCGAGGGTGGGGGACCTGGGGCTCGTGGTGGTGCCTGGCCTTGGCTCCAGACGTTGCCTGACCACGGTGGCTGCTGTCGGCTCTGGCTTTATCTTGGTCCTTCTCGATGCTTGCAATGGTCCGGGGCTGAGTCAGCTGCCCGTGCCGGTTTGGACCCAGGTCTTGGTTTCAAAGCTACAAGCGTTGAGCTCTGGGCTGTAAGTCAACGTGTGGCTGCTGTCGGCTCTGCTGAGCCTGGGTCTGGGTCCATGCTGCTCCGGGTCCATCTGATCCAGGAGCTGGTTCTGTCCCACTGCAGGAGCTGTGATGACTTCCCAGACCCGGATGGCACTCCGAGCGTGGCTTCACGCCGCTTCGCAGCCTGGGCTTGGCGGGTTTGCTTTCGTTCACCCACCAGGAGCGGGAATCGAGTACGAAAAGGACAGAATAAAGACCAGAAGAGAACATGTTTTCTCTTAAATAATGCAGGGAAACATGGGGGAGGAGGTTGCACAAATGTGATTTCGTCCTTTGCCCCTGTGTTATTTGCTGCCCGTGGCCGGCGTATCCCAGCTGTGTCTCGGCGGGCCGAGGGAATTGTTTGCCCTCTGTAATGTGCAGATGCCCGTGCTGAACCTTCTCTCCCAAACCTCTGGCAAGGGTCTGGAGTTGCTTTTATTTTTATTTTTTTTTTGTATCTTTAATATTTGGATGGCAGCTGCTGTGTTTGACGCTACTCAGTGTGAGAGCAAATTGGATTAACTGAAACATATTTACTGGGATAAGCAGGCAGAAAAAAAAAACCCCAAACGTGTGCAGGGATTTTTTGCCGAAACCTGTGTCTGCAGAAGGTGGCTGAGCCCTCAAGGGGCTCCCAGTGCACGGGCAGGGCAAATCCTGGCCTTGCTCTGAGTCTGGGGCAGAAAGGGAGGATTGGGGGGTGCAGGAGGGCTGAGCACCCATCACCAGGTGCCCCCCCAGCCCTTTCCCAGCAGGGTCTCCCTGGCAGAAGCGTGACCCAGTGATTTATTTGAGTTATCCACCACCTGTGAGCACACTTCAGCAGTTAATGCTTTCGGTGGTGCAGTCGATAAGAAGGACGTGGATGCCTCGGGAAAATTTGCAGAGGAATTTTGGAGACAGCTGATGTTTGGATAAATGAGTCCTAAGCACGGTGTGTTCATCACACCAGTCAATGTAAGCTGTGGCTCGGTGTTTCTGCAACATTTCATCTCTGCACCTGGTAATGACCCTCCCTTGCCCGGGAGGGAACGAGGGCACAAGAGAGATGCAGTCAGAAGTCACCCTTGCTGCTGGAGGCCAAAAGTTGGAGGCAGAAGGCCGGCGTTCATGTTTTTTTTTTTCCCTGCCTGATGCTCAGCTAGCTGGCAAGAGCATTGCCAGGGCAATATCCTGCCCTGCTCAGCCCGCAGAGCACTATTGCTTCATTAATCTCGTGTCATCTCCTCCTCAGCTGATCCAGTTGCAATATTGCAGAAATAACTTCTCGTGGCTCCCCAAGGAGGAGCGGGCTTCAGAGGCCAGGAGAGCTCTTCCCTCTCCTCCCAGCTCGCAGTGGGCTGCGATCCCTGAAGCTGCCAGAAGGTTTGTGAAGTCTTTGATTCCTTCTAACTTTTACAGTCAGGGATGCATAAAAAGCAACCCGCGCGAAAAAAAACCAACCAGTTATTACCATCATCAAACCCTTCAAAATCCCAGGGCAACTTAGCAAAGTCTCGCCGAAGAAGTCGTGTCCCCATCCCAGGCACCGAAATGTCACATCGCATCGGCCGACACCGGCGGATGCTGTCAAGCGAGCGGCGTTGTGGATCATTCCCCATTCTCTTTGTGTACCCGGCTTTCTCAGATGCTCGACTCACTTCTTCCCCCAGTTACTACCCAGACCGCACGCTGTTCCCTCTGCTCGCGCCATCCCGGTGTCGTGGTCCCTCCGGCTCTCGTCGTGCGGGAGCATTCACGGGGTGCTGATTTCTGGAGCCTCATTAGCTACAGATAAATGAGGAGTCAGGTGAATTCTTATTCCAATTCCTAAAATACCGTTTCAATGCATAATATATGTCCGGAGGTAAATCTCTGTTTCTATTTAAATGTAGGGAAGTGTGTGCTGCTGAATTTTAAGTACGTTATCACAGAAAACAATGACTGTGCTGAGTGAATGACATGTCTAATGAATATAGTGAGGAGAGCAGGGCCGGTATCTCCGCTCCCCCGTGCTGGTGCAGCCTCCATTAGCTGCACAGGGGATTTTTTTTTTTTTCCCAAGCACAGTAGTGACAAGTTATGAGATCGATACGGAGGCTGATCTGTGGTCTAATCTTGCTTAGCCCCAGTAAGCCTGGGATTGATCCAGATCTAATCTTGCTTATCCCAGACAAACCTGGGAGCAGATCCAGATCCTAACATTAACGCGCCCCGCGCAAAATCCAGAATCGCTCTATCGATTTGCTGGCGTCGTCGCTCCGCTTTCGCCTCGCCGCGGAGGGGTTTATCGGCGTGATCTGCCCCTTGACGTGTAACGCAATCGAAGAGGTCGCCTTGATTAATTGGTGGCAGCGCGTGCCTGGCGTCTCTGGCTGCAGCACTGGGGAGAGATGGGCTTTCCTACGTAAGACTGGCACAATAGAGGGAGGCCGGGAATGAAATAACAAATGCTGGCTGGGAATCAAGGCGCTCTGCGTCTCACCTGAGTTGCGAGAGCTTTTCTTTGCCGTCAACGGCGGTCACGGAACTATGGGTGCCTGCAGAAGGTGCAGTTTGTGTAGATGAGGCTCCTGCTCCCACCTAGAGTGCTCCTTGGTCTCCTCTCAGGTCCCCTCAGGCCCTGGAGGTCTCCTGACCCTCCACCCGTGACTTTAGTGAGCAGAAGGGCTGTGACATCTGACGGTCTCCTTCCTCTGCCGCATTGCCCTGCAAAAGCTGCTCCCTGTTTCCCACCAGCCCCGCGCGCAGCCCACGAGCTCCAGGTCTGCTGCTCCTGCAACGGGGCTGAGTCAAGAGGCTTCTGCTTCAGGGCCTTCCTGCAACTCTAATAACTTCAGGAAGGAAGAAAAAAAAAAAAAGGCAATTACCTTCCAGGGTGGAATTTCTCCAGCTTTTACTCAACCCACCAGGGAATTTGTCAGGAACACGGACTGTGGCTTTATTCAGCTGCTCCTGAGTTATAACAGCACAGGGAAAATGGCATGTCTTGCCGCTTGATGTTTTTCTGATGTCTTTCTTTGCTCTCAGATTTTTCAAAAAATACCAGACCCCCAAAATCTCTCTTCAAAACATAAAACTTGCCCTTAGCTTAATTCAGCGGAGACTCTAGCAGCTGCTCCTGCGGCTTGGAGAAAAGAGACCTTGTGCTATTAACATGTCTAAAGAAATTGGATGTAGAAATATGAAGGTCCCTCGTCTTTTAAGAGCTGCGTTCCATGCCTCCGGCTCCCGGCGTTTGCGCTCACAGCACGGCTCTGAGGGATCAAAGCGGTTGGAGGACCTGACCTCGCTGGGCTCGAAGCGGGGCTTGTGCTCCAGCCCCTCGACGAGAAGGTCCCCGAGCCGGCAGGAGGTGGGGAGGGGCTCTCTCCCATCCTGCAGCTTTTAGGGCTCCGTGCAGGTGTATTGTCAGAAGCCGGGCTTAAGCGACGGAGGACCAAATCCTGGAGGCTTAGCGCCAGAGCTGAGCTGCAGCTGCGTCTGCAACCCTGGACCTGGATTTTGCAGAGTGCTTTGAGCTGAAAAGTGCTTTAGTGGTGTAAATATAACCAAGAAGGTTCTCAAACACTCCAGAAATGTTTTCTGAGAAAATATGCTGCCGTTCCCCCTCCCTTCCCTCCAACAGGAAATAATTCCAAATTCATCTAAATGTGCTTTTCTAATCAAAGGGGCCACTTTGTACTTCTGAGTCCAAGGGGAGGGGATCGGAGCGCGAATAAAACAAAACTCCTTCTCAGCCCTGCGTTTGTGAGATGGATCTCCCGTGGCTAAATCCATCTGTGTTTCTCCTTTGGCGTGAGCGGGAGGATCTTCCCACTGCAGCTGGGCACTTCACTTCACAGGCTTAGCTGCTGCACGGCGAGGAGGAGGAGGAGGAGGAGGAGGAGGATGGATGGCTGGAGTAGCCCAGGTTTCTATGGCAGTGTGTGCGGCAGCCGCTCTCCTTATCTTCCCAACTTGATGGGGAGAAATTGCTTTTGTCAATTTTAATTTCAGCTGAGCTGAGCAGGATAAACAAAGGGAGGTGCAGGCAAAGCAGATGGTTTGTCACAGAGCACGGAGCAGGCAGGAAGACTGCGCAGCTTTTTATAGTGTATAATGGCCTTTCCTTGCATCTCGCTATCCATCACCATATAATTCCTGAAATAAACTGGGCTTGTGCGATCTGTGTGAAACACCCAAATGTTACAGCAGGTCTGGAGTATTCAGGCTGCAGAAGTTTGGGAGCCTCCACGCAAAAGCTCGCTGCTGCTCGGTGTCAGCTCCTTGTTTGGAAACCCCCGTGGAGGTGGCTCATCCTGAGGCTGGGGCGAGGAAGCTCTGCAATGCGCAGGGTGAGCCTTTCTTCTGCGGTTTGGCAAATGTGGCAGCGTCACAGATGCTCCTTCTCGGTGTGACCAGGATTAGCAAGGGGTTTGTGTATTACCCTACAGCTCTCTGTTCTGAGGACACCAGCCAGGGTCACCTCAGACCAGGCCCAGGTCAGGCAGGTGGCTGAGGATGCAGGGAAAGGAGACATCTCATGGACTTGCCCTGCATTTCCCTGCACGGTGGTCTTGCATACGTGGAGCTTTGGTATCCATGCACGTGTTGGTGGGAACGTGGAGAAGCTGGGCTTGGTCCCCACGATGACCTCCCGCACCCCACTGCCTACCCTGGCTTGGGTGCCCCTTACTGCAGGGAACGTGTTGGTGATGGGGTGGCCCCTCGTGTCCACCAGCTGCGTTTGCCTCCCCACTTCTCCCCTAGTGCTGGCAGCACGGTCCTGTCACGGCTACGAGGGTGGCTGGGATGTGTGCCCCTCAGCACAGGCAGGGCTGGCAGGAGGCTGCCCGCGGCCGAGCGGCTCTGTCACTGTCCTGCCGTGGCACCGTGTCCAAACCAGCCGGGGAGATGTGATCCTTCCCAGAGCTGGTGCTCTCGGAGCGCGGAGCAGATTGGTGGATATTTGTTTCAATAAGAACCATGCTGGTGTTTGCAAACCCTTTCAAATTGCTCTCAGCAAGCGCTTCTGCATCTCGAGCAAGGTCTGCTTGCAGAGAAGCCTGCAGAAAGAGGAGGTCTGGGGGGCGGCCGTAGCAGCCTGAATCCCTGCCAGGTTTCCATCCCGCGGAGCGTGTCGGGGCCGGAGCAGAGACGTGCGGCGGCCGCTGCCTGCCTGCCTTTGAACAACGGGCACCAGCCCCCCCTCCGAAACATCCCCATTAAAGCATCCCTGTGCCGTTTCAAATAATGAGCAAATATGAAGAAAATCAAAGCATGTTTGAACTTTCGTTAATGAACAGAAAAAGGGCTAAATGTTTCCAATACACTCCTTGCTGCAAATTTGCAGGATATCTGAACCAGCTCTGCAGGCTCAGGTCCTGCAGGTGCCCGAAGCCGTGAAAATCCCAGCGCCTGGACTGATGGCAACAGCCAGACCCCGGCGGGCAGAGCTGCTGGGGTGGCTGCGATTTCTGGAGATAGGTGACTTATCCAAAACTCGAGTGAGTGTGTTACGTTTCCATCTGCAGGCAGGAACATCCCCTCGGGGAAAGCAGCGGGGAACTGCTGGCCTCGATAGCGGCGAGGAAAGGGAAGATACGGTCCCAGGCTTGGAAGAAAACAGAGTTCAAAGGAGGCTCCCGGGGGGGAACTGGCTGGTGTCGAGGAATACAGTCCCTGCAGCATCTGTGTGCATGGCGAGAGACTTATTTAGTGTTTATTTCCCTGTAGTTGTTGTCAACAGGAGGATGAGCAGCAGCCTTGCTGGCTACATGGGGTCCCCCATCTGGGTGCGGGGCAAACCCAAATTCCCAGCCATAGGGGCAGGGCTGGGGCACCCAGCCCAGAGGCAGCCGACGGCTTTGTTTGCCAAGGCAGGCTGGATTTCACTGAGCTGTATTTTCATTCTTCAAGGCTGGAAACCTGTTCTTGGTCACAGGCTGGTTGCTCAGGCCTTCCTCGGTGGATGGACAGAAGG
Organism: Tetrax tetrax; assembly: GCA_009806455.1. Lineage (NCBI taxonomy): Eukaryota > Metazoa > Chordata > Aves > Otidiformes > Otididae > Tetrax > Tetrax tetrax. The sequence goes on along the minus strand of WHYT01013687.1, from coordinate 20,665 downwards.
ACGGAGAGTTGACCAAGCCCCCCACCTGCACCCCTCCCAGCTTGGCAACGGTTTAGGGACGCCCTGTGCAGGGTGCAGAGGGGTTGCATGGGTGACAGCCCACGCCGATGGCTTTTTCCATCAGGATTTGTAGCCATCACCCAGTGCCAGCCCTGGCTCCACAGGGCTGTCAGCTGATTAGCGTGCTAATTAAAGTAAATGATGGTGATGGGCTGGGGTCTATGTTAAATCTCTATCAGGAAGGGCATTTTTTTACGCAGTGTATCACGTAATTCTGCCACGTGCTCTAGGCTGTAATTGCTGCCTTTGAACCTGGGACTTGCCTTAACTTTAATTATTTATTCCCTGGCTGCAGAAGAGCTCAGTGCTCTGAATCCCAGCCTCAGCTTGGCTGCCAGATGGCTTTGGGCACTGGGTGGAGAACCAGGGAGGGGAAGTTTCAGAAGGAAGTGCCTGTGGAGCTACACTCTGGGTGACCACTTTCCTTGGGATCCCACTGCGTTCCCCATCGGTCCCCCAGCCTGGGTCCCAGCTCTGCACGGTGTCTGGGTGCCTGTCCCCAGGCTGCTGCCAGCCGCTGCCTCTCGCTGCTCTTTCACCGGAGCCGGGGTGACAGCGGTGGTGTGTCCCATCACTGCAAAAGCCGGCTGGCAGTCTCGATGCGGCACGCTTTAGCGCCCCGGAGTGCGTAACGCTCTTGCTTCAGAGGCAGCTCCTCTGTCAGGTAGGATGCCATCCCTCCCCAAGTGCCCCCTTCGCTTTCAGGGGTCACTCACAATTGTGGAAATATGGAATTTCAAAAAATGCCCTCAAATAGCAGACCAGTCCCTTGGGATCACATCACCCTTAAATAACATGATCTCGGAGAACGGATGCATCTTTTACTGTTGATAGATTAAAATTATAGATGATCACAAAATAGCAGTGTACAAAATAAATGCTTAGCTGATGTAAATTACTTTTTACCTCTATTTCCTTCCATTAGCCACTGACAATTTACCCCAGGCAGAGCTCTGTCCCTGGGAAACACCTGAGCTGGATGTGGAGCTGCAGGCTGGATAAGTGCTGGGTAAGATAGCAATCCTGATGGACCCAGAGGAGATGAGGTGTGAAAATCAGAGGGACTGTGAGATGGAGGATGCTACCTGTCATATTACCTCCAATTCTTGAACAAGAGAAAAAGGCAGAAAGCTGTTCCTACCTGATTCGTGCTCTTTTGTTCTAAGCATCGCTTGCTCCAGGATAGGATTTGGCCAGCAGACCAGCGAGGAAAGTTTGCAGCATTGGCAACAACGCTGTGTGATTCAGGAGCCATCCCTTAAACAAGATTATTACTCATTTTACCAGGCACAGCTATCCATTATGGTTAATAAAACACCGCTTAAGTGATTCTCAGCCTGATCCAAACAATACATCTTGCAGTCCAGCTGGACTCACTTTCACCCTTAGCCTCACGTCGGAGCATGTGGTGCCATCAGCAGATGCTGAGATGTTGGTACCTGGTTGCACGGACAGCCAAGATCTGCCTCTCACCTTCCAAGAGGCAGATGGGAGGGTAGCGTCGCATCGTCCCACAGCAAACGAAGTCTGCAGGCCGGGGAAGGAGAGGAGGACCAGCCTGGGCTGTGGGAGGAAGGCTTCATCCTGTGACTCCTGCTAGAAATGAGCTCCAGGAATCTGTGGTGGAGATGCGTCTGATGCAAGGATGGCGACACGGCTGCCTTCACGTGCTCGTGCTCCTCAGCAACCTCTGCAGAAGGACGGGAGCCAGCGATCCTGCCTGTGCGTTGGCCTTTGCATTCGGCATGACGCCTGTTCTGCATGGCGCCGGGAGCGGCTCCAGGAGCACCGGGGCCTGGGGCAGCGGCAGGAACTCATCCCTGCCAGGACGCAGTTACCCCACAAATAAGGAGCAAGCACCGCACAGCGCGGGGTGACCACCGGTGCCGGCGTTGCCAGCGCCTGCTCTGTGGCGTGCCGGGGGGGTGGTCTGCTTCGGGCTGTCCATCTGGCATCTTTCTGAGACACCGTGCTCATTTTTTCACCGTGCCAAAACAAATCCTAGCAGACAATTAATCACTGGCTTGAACAGCGTCCACCCCAGGTTCGGTTATGATCAGCTATGCCAGCCCTTTCCCCCGCGCTGTGTCTGACATCGTGTAGCCATTTCAAGAGGCCATAATTACAGCAATTGTTAGGCATTTCTCTAGCTTTTTCTCCCTTCTCTCGTAGGTAATGTTATGTGACAAATGGCTTTCCCTGACATTCACGTCTCCGAGCGCTCTCCTGAAACGCCACCGGTAGCCCGGCTGTGCTGCGCTGTGGGAACATCAGGCTCGCCGCAGACAGCCCAGGCGACGTGCCGTAACGTGTGAATCTCAGTTTGGGGGGTGAAAACGATCCGCGCGGCGATGCTGGGGGAGAGCTGGGGTTTTGATGGCTGTATTCTGCGATTTCCCTACATCTGCCCTTGCAGAAGTGGGAGGGGAGGAGGGAAGCGCGCTGGGATTGGCGCCTGGACTGCTAATTGCCGGGTGTAGGGCACAGGCGGTGTTTGAAACGCTGAACCATGGGATGCCGCTAAGTCAATACCAGTGGGGAACCAAAGACAGATTCTCTGACGCAGGCGCCTTGAGGGATGGAGCCGGAGCCTGGTTCTGGCCCCGTGGCTGCTCCTCAGCTGGTGCAACACGTTTCTGTCGGCTGCTCCGGAGCCGGGGCAAATCGCGCCAGCTGAGGAACGCTGCTGAAATCTCCCAGCTGGTGTTCAGTGCTGTGGCAGGAGGCTGTATATCCCAGAAATGTGCTCTCCTGCCTGGTGATGTGCTGGGCAGGAGGCTTTGTGGCTCAGGAGTAAAAGCAAGCAAATGTCTGGGAGCCGTCGGCTCTCCACCGGTGCCAGGCATCTCATTTCTGCTGGGAGGAGGCAGCATCACAGTCTCTTTCCCATCCCACGGGGTCACAGCAGATTAAGTAGCACACTGGAATGAAGAGGGGAGAAAAACAGAAAGAAAAACGTAGAATAAGTGATTTAGTTGTATTCGTGACTGTTTTGAAAGGCAGAATGGATGTTGCAGGAGTGGCTGTGCAGAGTTTGCTAGGCTCTGTGTGTTAGCCGTGCAGCTGCTCAGACTATAGATACCGCGCTGCCCTGATTCTCTAAATCACTGTCCTTCCCCCAGTGCCTCTGTTCCTCCGACCTTCGCAATCTGTTTGTCCATGCGAGGACCTGGAGACTGAATTAAGACGTGTTGTTTGTAAGCAGGGGAGGAAGAGCAGAGGTCCTCCCATCACCTGGGATAACCTTCGCTGGCAGGCAGGTCTCCTGCAGAGAGAGGTTGGGTTGCCTCTTAATTCATCCGCGGCATCGCTGTCTTGTAGAGCCTACGGACGTCTGTTCTTCACCTGTGTGGGTAACAGCACGCGCGGTTTGTAAAGCCAGGCAGGCGTCCAACGCGCCGTCCGGAAGGTCCACCACGCAACTGCGCGCTGAACTGCATTGCAGCGCTCCCCCGGCGCCGCTCCCGCGCTCGCTGACGGCACAGATTGCAATTTCCCTCTGCTCTGTTTTCCAGCCTCCCTCTTCTCTCCTCCACGCTTTTAATCTTTCCTTAACTTGTTGTGCAGGCAATCGCACGGCAGTTAGTGCACGGTGATGTCTGCTTGGGGCCTGTGCTGGAAATACAGCTCATTATCTGGAGTGGATAATATTAAGCACTTTTCTCTGTTGGCCATTTGATCACAAGGTTATCCTGTTTGATGGGTTTTATACGCTGAAATTGATTGCATGGGAAATATTTAGCCAGCGTGGCCGAAGCGCGTGTCTCTCCGCAGGCTGCCGGTGCGTTGCGATGCCTGAGGGGCCGGAGCAGCAGCTGGGAGGGTGACCAGCAGCCCTTTTCAGACCCTCAGGTCAGCTTTTATTTTAAAATATGGGACTAAACCAACCAAGCCACGTAGTTGGTTTTTTTTTTTTTGGTGTGATCCTGGAGCAGAGAGCGGGTCAGCGGTCAGTCACCCGTGAAGATGCTGCTTGCTGCACAATGCTGACCTTGCCGTGGCGGGACCAGATCGCTCAGCAGCGTGCCCGGCTCTCGCTGCGGGACCCCTGCTCAGCTCAGGGCATCTCCCCACCCCGCTGGGGCCCAGCCTCTCGGCTGACCCAGCCGGCGGAGGTGCCGGTTACAGCAATAGCTTTTCATAACGTGCCCTCTGGGAAGTGGCCTGAGAACCAGCGCGCTCATTTGCCGCAGGCCATTGAGTAGCCGCTGGGTGATATTCTCCATGTTTTACAGCCCGGCGGGATGCAGGCCAGCAAGATGGGGGGAAAAGCTGCATCGCAACTCCGAATCGCGCAGCATTTTTTCGCTTCGCATCTCTCTAAACCGTATTGGAAAGAGCGCGGATGGTGATGCTGGCTGCCTTTCACCTCCGCTTTGCCCCGTGCACAGCCAGCCCCTGCCCAGCTCCTTGGCCGCCCACCGCACGCGGCGATGCCGTGTCCTGCGCTGCCTTTGCATGAGGTGGGTACCTCCAGAAAACACCGTCCTGTGATTTCTCCCCCCTTCCCACGTTTTGCTGTGTAAATCAGGAGCGGCTCCAGCGGGCTTCCTCTGGACCGACACCAGCGCGGGAGCAGAGAATCAGCCCTGCACCTGCCACTTTTTTAATACAGGCTTTAAATCTGATTATAACTGCCTGTCTGGCTCTGCATTATGTGCTTCATGATTATTCAGCATTATGTAATCTTTGATAAAAGATGCTGCATCAGTGAAAGTGAATTAAACTATTGAGTGATAGGAGTTTATCGAATTCCTTGGAGTGATGCTGTCCTCTTTGGCACTTTAACCTCTCCCGTGGAAGAAGCGTGCCAGACGCTGCCCTTGCTAACAGCCAGGAAACCCTGCTGACTTGGGTGGAATTGCAGGAGTAGAAATAAAGTTAGATTTCAGCTTAGAAAGACAGTTTTTTTATAGTCTAAGGACTCCATATTTCACGGCAGCGGTCCCTTATCTGCATTATGTGCAAAGTGCTAACGGACTTCCATCGACAGATGTCTGTAAGTCTCGCGGATGCTCGATAAAGTTTGGCTCTTAGAGGGCTGACAGGCAGAGCTGGCCAGGCTGTCCTCGCTCCAAAAAGAAAAAAAAAGAAAAAAGGAAAGATTGTGTTTAATTCTAAGCTGAATATTTTTTTCTTATTTTCCCAAACGCCCCTCCAAATATAAAATGTTGCATTTTTCTCCTTTTTACATCTTCCCTTTCTCCATGCATAGCATATGTCTGATGGCTGAATGGTCTAGGGATTTTACTCTGAGTTTTCCTATTTCTTCATTTCCTTTTCCTACGCTACAGGTTTTTTTTTTTTCTATTTTGCTGTGATATTAGAAACATTGCTAGGGGAAAAAAAAAACCCACAAGCCTAAACTGTAACTCTCGACACCCAGACGCTTTGAAAAGCTTTCAAGTTTTGCAGAACTGGATAAGCAAAGAAAAGAAAAAATAAACCTACATCATTTATTTTACTTCACCTAGTAGCTAAAAGGAAAAGGTGCTGGAAAGGGGAAAAACAACACTTCAGAAATGTGAAATTAAAAGAAAGGTTCTGAAAAATTAAAAAGATAAAGTTCCTTTTTGATCTTTAAAGCAAATTTCAAACTATTTTGTGCATGTTTTCTCCAGTTCTGCACCTGGAGAAATGGGGTCCTGGGGGAGCTGGGTGTGAGCAGGCTTTGCTCCCCCCTTTGCTGCAGGGGAGGATGTGGGTGGTGGCTTGGGTACCCCGGGCACCGGGGCGGGAAACCTCGCCCACAGAGGGACGCAGGGTCTGCATCCAGTCCCCGAAGCCCCTGAGAGGCCGGGAGGAGAAGCAGGGGTGCAAGCTGTGGCCATGGCTTTGCTGGCCTCATCTCGTGCTTGTCCTTTCCCCTCACCTCCTGCATGAGGAATGTTTAATAAAAATCCCCAGGCTTGACAGCCCGCCGATGCCATAGTTTTAAATATACATGTTTTAGATCCCGAGCTTTACTTTTTGACAGGTTCAAGAGAGACAGCTATAAATGCTGGGCTGGAAAGGAAAGTAATTCGCATATTAGTGCTCCAACAAAGGGCTGCAAGTTGCACCGCTTGCTTTTAATTAAAAGCTTTCCTTCTTTTACAGCGTGGGCAGAACCAGAACCAGTATCTTCATTACCCATCAACGAGCCAGCTGAGCGATGGGCTGTGGTGCTGCATGGTCACACCAGCTCCTCATCTCTGAGGGGCCAGGGCCGGGCTGTCCCTGCGGCCCCCTCGGACCCCCTGCCTGGTGCTGAGGGGCAGCAAGCTGGCACCGAAAGAGACAATGCAGCTCCCTGATGGCAGCATGGCCAGATGGGTGCTATGAAATGGGCTGCTGTCTTGCATGGAGAGCTCTTGCAGGGGGCTTGGCCAAGGCGGGACAGAGGGCCCACCATGCCACCTGTACCCTCCCTCCCAGCCAGGCCACCACACACGGGTGCTGGGGCGTCGGCAGGCGCATCGTGATGGGAACGCTGGGCTTTGGATAAACTAATTGTGTTGCAAGGAGCGGAGCAAAGCTTTTAGATTTCAGAGCCAACGTGTGGCATCTTTATTAATGTGCGTACTTGAGTTCCCTGGGACGCGATGTTTTCTCCTCACCCTGGCCATCCATCTGAACTGATAATAGGCCCATTAATCCATTTTGTTGACAGCACTCGCAGACCTCCACGGAGGAAGGAGATGGCGAGGGGTGGGGCTGCAATCAATGCCTGTTTTGCTCCAAAGGGATCCCATCACAGACTCCGGCAAACCGAGCCTTGGCTGGGCTTTCAAGGATGGTGACGGGTGCTGCGCAGCTGGACAGCTGTGGCCTGGCTTCTCCTCAGTCACCGGGAGAGTGTCCTGCAGGAAGCCATCGAGATACAAGATGCTCTACAGAAGCCAAACCTGCAGGACACCTCGTATTCCAGGGCACGTCACGCTGTGCAGGGCCACCAACACGGAGTCTTCCATGGACCCGCTCAGCAACTTAACCCCTCTCTTATCCCCCTCCGTAACTACACGGAGGTGACATTTCTCTGATTTTGGGGCCTTTTCAGCCCTGCCTGGCTGCAAGGTGCCTGGCACAGCATTAATCATGTCAGTGATTTCCTTTACAGCAGCAGAAATCCATATATGCAATAAATAAAAAATGCAGATCTTTTCTAAAGAAATATTTCCATGGAAAAAGAGCTGGAAAATGAGGTGCGTCCCTGCCCAGCTCTCGCTCCTCCGCATGTCCCCTGCCAGTGGCTCATCCCAGGCGCTTTTATATTCAGACTGATCCTGTCTGCTTTTAAATATCTCAAGCCACAGAACTTTCTCCCTCCAGGGAACCGCGTCGCAACCTCATAATTTTCGCTGTCAGCAGAGGGGATTTTTTCCCCTGTGACATTCAACCTAAATGCTCCATTTCTTCATTTCCTGTCATCCCTTCTGGTGATGCCCCTTGTACTCTATTAAATAATTCCTTCCACTCCCTCTCTATTTACACCAACCCGCTCTGTAAGGCTCTTAGTTTGTCTCCCCATGGACAGCTCTTAGCCAAGCAATATATATATTTAAGCCTTTTAATCTTCCTTCAGAAATCAGTCTCTC